>NJRP01000124.1:123935-223478 GCA_003063835.1 Aphaenogaster floridana | reverse complement strand
TCATTGAATGCAAGAAAGAGATAAAACGACGTTTGTGTCGACTTGTGTCACTAAATGGAAAACACCAAGCGATTGGCAGATACAACACATATATAACATTGCGAGTAAATGAAAAGCCAGCGAAGATACGCTCCATGAAAAAGAAGGAGGCAATAGCGAACAGCTTTTCAACGCTGCTTTGATTGCGGTGGAGTGGGAGTGAAACGCTAGCTTTTCTTCGCTGCATGAAATTGTACCTTTAAGCCCGTATTATGGCTCCGGCAGACCAGCGCGATATCCAATGAGCGTACCGCCTTTCCGCTCATCTCTGTACGCTCATTGGATATCGCGCGTCGCGCGCGACTAAATCGCGCTGGTCTGCAAGAGCCATTACGCGCGGCGCGGTAACCAATAAACTTTTGGTTCTAACGGAAAAGCAACACATTGATTGGCTACCGCGTCGCTTCTTGCCGCGCGTAACGCGTCAACGCGTCCTGTGTGCAGTCGCCCTTTGAACAATTCGAGCAACTGATCAATGCGATTGGTCGATTCTCTCTCCGTCCGAGAACTCGGACCGATTTCTAGCATCGTGGACACAAGGCTTAAGACCATTTTACAGTAATGCCAACCAAGAATTTGTATAGTTTCTTCTTAGTTATAAAGGCGGAAGTCACGCCGGCGCGGCGGAAATGGTAGCCACGGCCAAAGCGGATGTCATCGCCCAACGGAGAGTAATGGCGTCCGCGGCGAGCGCACGATATTCTCGCGGTTCGTCTGTTACGCCGTGAGTTGGATGACGAAGCCACCGGCTCGGCCTCAACTTTCACCGTTTTCATCAAGAGCTCTCTCTGTAGTCTAGGATCGACCGTGTTTATCCGCGAACGAAGCCCGAGAACATCTCGAGACGATCTCGAGGATTCGCGAATGCGTGGCGGTCGAACTGGTGGTTGTATACGTTCTCCTGCACATCGTCAACGGAAAGAACTCGACTTTGAAACGTTCGTCGACTTGACGCGATAATCCTGGTTGTCAACTCCAACCGATCGATAATGAACTGAGAATCTTTGGAATCGTACGTTCCATCATCGTACATCGTTGTACCCATCCTGTGTGCTACATGGAGTAACGTGACGTGTACATGTCATTTTCGTTTTTCCTCAATTATCTTTTGCTCGACTCAATTGATTATTTGATTTATAATTACGATTGGAACATACATGTATTCCATTAATAGAAATCTAATTTTTATAATTAAGTCGATGCATCTTTTTCCATAGAAATCATGTATTATAAATTGCAATTAAGCCAAACCGGAGCAACTTTAATAAACAGTTAAAAAAAAAAAAATAATAAAAAATGCAATATATGTATAATTATAGTAATATTGTTTAATGTTATTTTTTATTTAATTGTTAATTTAATTTGATTGTTTTGTCTAGATATTTATACTTGGAATAGAATCAATTGCTGAACAATTTAAATAGACTGAATTGTTAACTAATGTTTATATATATATATATATATATATATATATATAATGTTTAAAAGAGGAATGTAAGAAAATGTCTAAATGGCATGATATAATTAAATCTATAAATAAATGGAATTCTCTGTTTGGCTTAACATGTCTTAGAAATTTTCTATTATTAAAGTTTATTTTATATAAAGATTAATATATTTTTTATCCTCTTTTTACAGGGTCCTTTACCAGAATGGATCTATCAACTGATTGTAGGGTTGTTACCTCCGTGAGATATGTCTGACCCTTGTTGTCCATTTAAACTGGACAACATTTAATTCAAATTAATTGCCTGTATTTATATCCTCTCATAATGTCTGCAAATACTCAATTTGCAAATCCGCCGCCGGCTGTAAGCTTACCCAATATGTCTGTGCCGCCACCCACAACTCCAAACTTGTCAGCGCCACCGCCGAATTTAACCACTATAAACACATCGGGAAGCTATCAGCATCGATATGCAAACCATAGAGAGGGTAATCGCGGTTTCTTTAAACCATTTAGACCTTATCACGCTCCGAAAATTGTCGCTGGGGGACAAGATACTCTACAAGATGAATTTGATGGAAAGAGGCTCAGGAAATCTGTTATGCGAAAGACTGTTGATTACAACTCCGCCATCATTAAAAGCTTGGAAGTAAGTATAAATCTCATTGCAGATTTATTAAAGTAATATTTTCCAAGATCATGTCTAAACTCTTGAATTCCTATAGAATCGAGTATGGCAGCGGGACTATAGGGATCGTCGCGCGCTTCAGCCAGATGTAATATATTATCCCGATTTACTCCCTCCACCAAGTTATATTGACAATCCAATAAATGCAGTTACCACGAGGTTCGTAAAAACGGCTACCAATAAAATGCGTTGTCCGATTTTTTGTATGGCTTGGACACCAGAGGGTAGACGTCTCGTCACTGGCGCTTCGAGTGGAGAATTTACTTTGTGGAATGGCCTTACATTCAATTTCGAAACTATTCTGCAGGTATATTTTATGTTATACGTATAGTTTTAGAATTAGTGTTATACTGGTTCTCGTTTGATCCTTGAAGGCAATGGCTTTTAATGTATTATACATACACATAATTTTAAATTTTACTTTATTATATTGAGATACTTCGAGAAATAGAACTTTGCGATCGTGATTCTAGCTCTGAATATCTTTCAGAATATAGAGATTATCTTGCTGTAAAGTATAATTACTTAGTTTTTATTTATTTTTATTTATTTCTATTGTATACTGTGTAATATTTATATGATTTTTAGAAAAAGCTTTAACAGGAGAAATTAATTTTTCTGCTTAGGCACACGACAGCCCGGTCAGGACAATGGTATGGTCACATAACGAAAGCTGGATGGTAACAGGGGACCACGCGGGTTACGTGAAATATTGGCAGAGCAACATGAACAATGTCAAGATGTTTCAAGCGCACAAAGAAGCGATTAGAGGACTCAGGTATATCATCCACCACACTAGTCCTTACGTCTCTTGCGTCACTGTTGCCGATGATCGGTCCATCCTTGCCATAGTTAGGATTAGGATATCGGACGTGACTCTTCTTCTCTTCCTTTTCTGGTTATGTGCCGTTTCTGGCAGAGCAATAGCGATTCTTGTATGGGTACACAGGTGATTTTAACAAGTCTCAATCTAAAGCATTGGATAGAATACGAGATATAACGTCCGTCGTGAACCATGGAATGAACCATGTTCGTGAAAAACGCTAATTGTTAAATACCTCGATCGAATTCCGAGTAAAAAAGTTTCGATATCTTTTGCCGAATTAGAAGACTTTCGGAGTGGAATAATATCCAGTCGTGTAAAATATTTTTGATACATTGTGGCAAATCATATTTTTAAATTAATAAATCTAAAAATAAATTTAATAGAACTTGCAAAACAAATAAATAAATATTTTTATCGCATTTTTATCGCGTAAAAATCATTGCACAAGAACAGTGTAAATTTTTTGCGTACATTATATGCGCGTATCGACATAATTTATGATTTGTATTTATAGAGTCCTAGGGACCTAACTCTCGGATTAACCATACCAACTACTCCATATAGTATCGATAATGCGCTCATCACACATCAAAGTGGCACAAATTTTAATTAAGTTATTATAATGCTATTAGGTCCTTATGGCTCTCGTTTTAAGCAGTTTATGTGGCTAGATTATTTATTCGGCAAAGATGTATGTTTTAGATAAATAAAAGAAAAAAAAAATATATATATATATATATGCATATGGCAATACCTAGTCGAGATTCCCGTATAATGATAAATAAAAGATGGAATATCCTGTGTCCTTCTTTATATCGTTTAAGTTTCAATAAAGTTAAATAAAGACATTGCATGGCTATGAAAATAAAATATTTTATCTTTAGTTCTATGTGTCACTTGTGCCCTTTCGCAGACGAGAGAGAGAGAGAGAGAGAGGGAGAGAGAGAGAGAGAGAGCGTAACAGACAAATATAAGACATAATTCATGTACACTTCGGACATTTTTTTGTGCAATAAACGTTAAATTTTGAAAAAAAATATTGCTCTTGATACATCACACGGTGGTCATGTGGCATCAAAAATCAATCTTAGTTTTACCAAGATGAAACTCTTTCACTACCCGACAAATAATGGGATTTTATTTGAGTGCCAGATATGACTATCGCGGATGGTTTTTTGTTTATTTACAATATATACATGTAAAGGTTCCTTTTTTATTACTGATCTCTGTCTATTCCTCAATGGCGTATTAGTAAGAGATTTGGTTTGTGTTCTTTATTACATCTGTTTTGTTTTAAGTTAAAATTCGGGAATATATTTCACTTATATTGTGTGCACTGTTCTGTGTACACGTTTGCTCGCATTTCTTTCCTGCCTCTCCGCGCGTATATTGCTTTCAATATCAGCAACAAACACACAGGAAGAATCATCAAAGGAAAGCTACGAACCATTACAGAATAACAACTTGATATGCATTTAATTACAATTTACATCTACTTAACATTGATTTCTTAACGCGATTTGAGATATACTGCATTAAATAAAAATAAATAAATAAATCGACGTAACTAGAGCATATTGGAAAAGATTTTTTTCTTTAAATTATGCATGTGTACAGATATAATTTGAATAACTTTTCATAAAGCAGTCCGCAAAGAATGCCGATAATTTGAGATATTTCCTATTTTGTTTTATGTATGTATATACATATATGTCAACATTGCATGCGGTAGTTATAATAAAAATAATGAGGAATATCAGTAATAAATGTAGGCAATTGTATGTTCGACTCAATGTTAAAGACTCTAGCGAGTTATACCGTAACAATGTCCGTAAGATGTATCATGTTTTTTATCATATTTTTTTACAATGTACGACAACTACTTGCTCTTTCTTATTAGATCTTTCTTCGCCTTGATATAACAAAATGATTTAATTCTGTGTAAAATGAATTTCAATAAAAATTCATAAAGACAGCAATTGCATTCATTTTCTTAGCCATTTCAAGATATTAAACTATTACTTGATCTCTTACTTCTTAAACTGATAATATGAATTTTTGGAATGTTGCAATGTTGCATTATAATAAACGTTAACGGTTAATGTTTTTTCAGTATCCGGTAAATCATTTAATAAACTGCTCAAGCTTATTTATGATGTTTCATTACGGATATCAGCAAATATTAATGCAATCTCTTATTACATACGATAACGGATTGTTCAATGTAACTTGTTTTTTTTTGGGCGGGTAGTTTCAGTCCAACGGATCACAAATTGGCAACTTGCAGTGATGATGGAACAGTCAGAATTTGGGACTTTCTTCGCTGTCACGAGGAACGAATTCTCAGGGGTATATAAATTTTAGATTTCATTAATGTTACATGGAATTTATCATTTTTTTCGTTTATTCTATTATTAAAAAATTAAATAGTTTGATTTTGACACACACACACACACACACACACACACACATTTTTATTCCTTTTATAAATTTATACATTTATCATACGTATACATATTCCTTTTATCATATATTTTTTATACTTATATATATGATACATTCTGTTTTTTTTAGAAAATTTTAATTTCATCATTGGAAACAAGTGACATAATGACTATTTTTCTGCGTTTTCTTTTTTTATACTACTCTACTTTTAGCAAATGAGAAGTCATATTAGATACAGTATTTTATAATGTTCTTTCTACAGGTCATGGTGCGGATGTCAAGTGCGTGCATTGGCATCCACAAAAGAGTCTAGTCATTTCTGGCAGTAAAGACAATCAGCAACCAGTGAAACTATGGGATCCAAAGACTGGACAGTCTCTGGCGACTCTGCACGCACATAAATCGACCGTAATGGATGTCAAGTGGAATGAGAACGGTAACTGGTTAGTGACCGCATCAAGAGATCACCTGTTAAAACTTTTCGACCTCAGAAATCTTAGTCAAGAAGTTCAGACGTTCCGTGGTCATAAAAAAGAGGCGTCTAGCGTCGCATGGCATCCAAGCCATGAAGGTCTCTTCTGTAGTGGAGGTAGTGACGGCGCGATACTCTTCTGGCACGTGGGGTACATATCATTATTTTTGCCTGTGATTACTTCTGATTTAATTTATATGATTGGCATTATTATTTTTCTTAATGCTGAATTAAGACCAATTATGTAACTTTTATCTTAAATTTCAGAGCGGATAAGGAAGTGGGAGCGATAGAACAGGCGCACGATAGTATAGTTTGGACATTAGCTTGGCATCCACTGGGACATATCTTGTGTTCTGGCAGTAACGATCATACATCTAAGTTTTGGACGCGTAATAGACCGGGAGATCTGATGAGAGACAAATACAATCTCAATACATTACCGGCCGGTTCGGCCGGTGTCGATGATCACGAAATCGGTACTGTGTATATCTTAAAATTAATGTATGATATAAAATTTAATATAAATATTCTTTACTCTAAAATATCTTATTCTTTTTCATGTTTCTTAGCTGATGAAGCAGCAGTGATACCTGGTATGGGACCAGAGGATAGAATCAATGCCGATTGTGAATCTGAGGACAAAAACGGCGGAATCCCGGGTCTGGATTTAGATCACGCGGTGGATGAGGGCAAGAAATTCGCCAACAAGAAAGTTCCGTACAGTAAACCGATACCGCGAAATTTCCAAGCGCAATGGAACGAAATGGAAGCCGAGGATATCGAGCAAGTTGAAGCACTTAATGCGTTTGTCAATCAATTAATAGAGACAACGCCGGGTGCTGTGCCACTGAACGAAGTTACGCCCAATGCCATTATATTATACGGGAAAATGATTTCCGTGGAATGTAAGCAGTACATTTTAGTAAAATACATATAATCAGTCTTGAGTATATTGGTTTTGTGTTAGTTAAAAAAAATACGCAATTAGTTATTGAACTCAATCGCATGTTTTAGCTGGCTCCAAACTGGCAGAGGCAATCAGTAAAGGGACCGATGCCATAAACAAATTAGTCTTCTCTGGTGAAATAGAAGAACTACGAGACGTGGTAGGTCCACCGGACAACGTGGACGAGGCCGAGGAGTATTTGCAGGACGATGGCGAGATCGATTATTCTAAAGTGCCCGACATAGATTTGCCGCCACCCTTGCCCAGTTCAAAATTCGCACAGAATCCGGAGTTATTGAAATCGCTGAATCGCGGCGGCAAACGCAAGTTTGATCAGCTGATTGGCTGGAGCGATGGTGGAGCTAGCGATCGTATATCCAAGATGCACCAACCAGTCTTCGGCGGCGTAATTACGGAGGACTCGCAGTCCAGCGACACCGATTTGAGGTTCGGTATTGGCAAGTCGAATCCTCTCATCGCGGAAAGCAATTCCTTCCATAGCGGTCAGGATGAAGACCACAGGAGAAGCGGTCTTCACGTTGATCCAATGAGAAGTGGCAATCGCGGCGATGAGGATCTAAGGTTCAACATATCCGCCGGTCCTGGCAGACCCGGCTCACGCAACGAGTACGATTCGCGCGGCAACAGTTTTGCGGACAAAGATTTTCGCAACATGGGCAGTTTTCTGTCGTCCAAGTCTCTGGATGACGACGATTACGACGAGCGGGAGCATGATAACGTTGGCGGCCGTTGGGACGACGAGAAGGCTGATGGCTCGCGTGGCAAATTGGACGGCACGTTCGCCGGCAACAGTTTCGACAAGCGTGACAACGGGATAGCGATGGGTCCTGGCGGTATGGGTAACAGTATGCATATGGCAGGCATGCCCCACCTGCCGAATCATCACAACATGCAAAACATCAATCCCAACATGCCGCCGCCGATACCGAGCCTGGTGCCGCATCCCAATATGTCGCAGCATCCTGGTATGCAGGGTAAACTGCCGCATCCCGGTATGCCCGGTATAGATGGCCCGATGCCACCGCATATGATGCCGCATCATCCGAACATGCATCCGGGCTTTGGGCCCAACGGACCGCCCCCCGGTGGCTTCGGACCCAACTTCCGGCCACCGCCGAATGGCAATTTCGGCCCGAATCACTTTAGACCGAGTCCAATGCTGCCATTTGGACCGAATCAGGGCCCGCCGCCGTTTGGTAACAGTTTTCAGGGGCCGCCCAACTTTCGCGGACCAAATGTCGCTCCGATGAGCTTTGACCGACCAGGTTTCGGACCCAATTTCCGTGGCCAAAATCCACAGGGTCAGTTGAACAATTTCAACTCCAACTTTGGTAATTTTGGCAAGAACGGTCCCAATCGTGGCATGAATCGTGGCGGTGGCGATAGTATGGGCAGGAGCGGCTATAGCAATCGCGGTAGAGGACGTGACAACGATCAATCGAGAGGTGGGAGGGGAAGGGACAATTATTGAAGAGATTTCTCAGAAATCAATGTGCGTGATTATCGGCGATGTTCTTATACCTCGGTATAAACGGTTTTGCATGAACTGTTCAGTGAAACATTGGTTCAGTATATAAGATAATGTGCCGGTGTCCTCGAGCTGTCGACGATCACAAACTCTCTCATGTGTGCGAAAATACCCTGTATTCATATGATTATATATATATATATATATATATATATATATATATATATATACATACATATGATTATATATATACATATATATATATATGTATATGTATTGTGAAAAAATATATTTTCTTTTTTCACGATTCGCCTAATGAGCTAACAATTGAACGCTCTATGCTAGATCTATGCGGGCCGGAGAGTGAGACTATGCACGGAGGGTGAGATTAATTAAACTTTCTTTATAGAAAAGGAGAGAGAGAGAGAGAGAGAGAGAGAGAGAGAGAGAGAGAGAGAGAGAGAGAGAGAGAGAGAACGAATCGCTAATTCAGATTTGGATTTATTCTGAATTCAATTGATTTGTGTGGTGCAGTTTGCCACATATGAACAGCTTTTTTCGAGATAGACGAAATTGTAATATAATGTATTAGGAATCGATGACACGAATATTATTCCGATAGAAACTGTTCACAAGCTGCCTTGCGAGGAAATTCTTGTTCCGTATGTGGAGCTCGATAAATACGCGCTAACCACGTCGGATGATGCGTAAAAAAATCCTGGAAAAGATTGAGCACGAATGTATAATTGACTTTGTGTCTGCTGTTTGTCATCCGGAGGGTGTGAGAGTGCCGGAACAGTCTATCTATTATTAATAAAACGGAATAACATAAAAGCATCCTTCGTTTCTGCCCTGTTTTCGCATGTACAATACGCTAAGGGAGCGAACTCAATAACGGGATAACGGTGACATAAAGAAACAAAAAGAATTTTTCAAGGATTTGAGAAGAATATAAGTTTTTAAGTAGCATATTATTGAACTTGAAACAAGAATGCTGTGAGCAAATTATAAGTTTCATGTTTATAACTTTAATCATAAAGTTATCCACTTAAGGCTTTTAAATTGTGGACTTATTCCACGAAACTAATTTGAAAGCTTGTAATAATTCTCTTAGTACTTTTGTACATGTTAGATATATAAAATTATAATTTTTTTCAATTATGTAACAATTATTAGATTTATTGTTGGACTATTCTAATGTCACAATTATCCTGATTGAATTTATATCGATTTTCTCTGATCTTGTATAATACGCAAATGTAATAATCCAGCGAATATCGTATCATGATGAATGAGACTTAAAAAAAAAATGAATTACATCAGAGACCGAAACTGATGATGATGATGATGATGATGATGATGACGGTGATTTAACAAGTTTAATGTTTCATACTATAAATAGGTCGATTCTCGTGTTTTTACAGTTGCACATAAAAAGATAAAGAACATTTTCTCGCGTATCAATTTCATCAGAATACGAATTCGATCGGTTTCGATCTCTGAATTGTGTTTTTAGGAACGTGATAAATTGTAACACGATATCATCCGTGGATTTATTTCAAGGGATATACATATTTTGCGTTATTTATTAATTGTCAATAAATTGCTTTCATTTTTTAATAACAACTCGTTGAACGAGAGAGTTTTGATTCTTTTCTATGAAACGGTAGAGCGTGGAGCAATTTTCCACTTCCTCATGTGAGGTTATATGTTGCAGAATGTAACCTTTAAATTTTTCAGATTGCAGAGTCACATGCTGCTTTTGCACGAGATCTATCTAGAAGTGATTTTATCTAGAAGAGACCATGGGCAAGAGAGGCAAAGGAGGAGGAGGAGGAGGAGGTAATTTAGGAAAATCCTTGATCAGGGATCGATTTGGATCGAGGAAAATTAAGAGGAACAACAATGAGCCGTCTATGGTAAAATAATGAATTTGCTTTAACCTCTCTTCTCGTTTGAGTGTCGACCTTCTTGACAAGTGTAGTACGCATTGGGATTAATATTATTATTCTAGATTAATATTAATATTAATATTCTAGAGGTATCTCATAAATGACAATTTGGAAAAACGGTCTGTCGTTTTCCTCACATTTTTAATCGTTACGACAAATTCGTGACATTTATCAGAAACTACGAATTGTTAGCTAAATCTGCTATTGATGCGTATATTTATTAATAAGTCGTTGACAGCTATTATTTACAAGTTTTTCCTTTTTCCTCCTTTTTATGCAGCTCCACACTACAGAGATTAATGATGGTTACGATTGGGGTCGTCTCAACTTGCAGTCGGTTACAGAGGAAAGCTCGTTTCAAGAGTTTTTGTCGACCGCTGAACTCGCAGGAACAGAGTTCAATGCGGAGAAATTAAATATTAAATTTGTGAATCCCAATAGTGGTGGGTTGCTCTCGAAAAATGAAAAGGAAAAAATATTAGAAGAGCAAGGAAGAAACAAGGACCTTGTGAAAATACCTAGAAGGCCCAAATGGAACAATTCCATAAATGCTGAGGAACTACACACTCTTGAGAAAGAAGCGTTCTTAGAGTGGAGACGTCATTTAGCCAAGTTACAAGAAGTCGAAGGATTTATATTAACGCCTTATGAAAGGAATTTAGAATTCTGGCGACAATTATGGAGAGTGATAGAACGCAGTGATGTGATTGTACAAATTGTAGACGCACGCAATCCGTTGCTCTTCCGCTGCGAAGACTTGGAATGTTATGTTAAAGAAGTAAATCCCGACAAACTAAATATGATTCTTCTTAATAAAGCAGACTTCTTAACAGATAAGCAAAGAGAGGCATGGACAAAATATTTTACAGACATAAATGTACGAGTAGCTTTTTTCTCCGCTACGTTAGCAGCAGAAAAACAACAGATACAAGAAGAGGACGAAGATGAAGCAAAATCGATAGATGAAGATGACAATCATCATTTTGATAAAGAGGACAAAGATAGTACTGATGAGTGGAACTCGGAATTTGCCTCGGAATCGGAATATGAGAGCGCGGAAGATGGTATCGTTGACAATGATACGTGTACTGTACCTAATATAGAAATTGATAATGATAAACAAATAGGGGCTCAATGCGCGATGGAGAACTTGAAAATCTCTGCGATAGACTTGGAAGACGAAACAAAGAAAGTAGTTAATTCATCGAAATTATTAAATAGGGACGAACTCGTGGAATTATTTAAAACGATTTATAGCGGTAATAAAACTTACACAGATGAAGTGACGACGATCGGTTTGGTGGGATATCCAAACGTTGGAAAAAGTTCCACTATCAATACTTTGCTTAAGAACAAGAAGGTTTCTGTGTCTGCCACGCCGGGTAAAACCAAGCACTTTCAAACATTGTATTTAGACAAAGATTTACTATTATGTGACTGTCCAGGCTTGGTAATGCCAAGCTTTGTTTGTACAAAAGCAGAAATGATCTTGAATGGCATACTGGCGATTGATCAGATGCGGGATCATGTACCGGCAATTACGTTATTGACTACATTGATACCTAGACACATTCTAGAGGATCTGTACGGTTTTATGTTACCTGTGCCATCCGAGGGAGAAGACTCGAATCGCGCACCAACTGCAGAGGAGCTTTTGAACGCGTATGGTTGTATGTAATCATTTTAAATTGATGAAATATCCAAAAATGCTGAAATTAAAATTTAAGAACTGTGCTCCAATTATATATTTATATCTTACATGTTGTGTATATATATATAAATTATTTTCATGTTCACATTTATTTATAATAATTATAATGTATATTTCTATAAATCGTTATCGTATTTTTTGCAGATAATAGAGGTTTTATGACGCAGAATGGTCAACCGGATAATCCACGTTCAGCCAGATACTTTTTAAAGGATTTCGTTAACGGTAAATTGCTATATTGCGTTGCACCGCCGACGTTCGAACAAGAGTGCTTTCACACGTTTCCGCCGCGACGTCGCAATATATCTGCGAACAGGCACATACCACCCCGAACGATTCGCGTAAACCAAGGATGTCGAGTAACAACCAACGACGTGGATCGGAAGTTCTTTCAGGATGTACACGTCAAAAAAATCCGTGGACCTGTGTTGCAATACTCTACAACGTAATGTCAAAATATTGGCTTCATATAAATAGTCGCTCATATATAATATTGCGACAATAATCACAAGATCCTTAAAGTTTGAATCCTAATAATCGAATGATTCTTTGTCATACACAAATTGATAAATATATGTACATTATATGTACCATCATTAGAATGTCATATTTTCATATATAAAATTCATTTGACTGATACAATTAATTTTCAGGCACGCGGGATCAACAGTTAGTTTGACAGAATCGATCGACGGTCATTCTGATGGACTCAAAAAACCATGGAAAATGATAAATAAACATGTTAATAAGAATAAACGTGAAAAGGCCCGAAGATTATATGCTCATCTTGACCAACATTGAACACAAAACATGCGAAAAGTATCGTTTTGCATTTTCTGACTTTATTAGCTTTGTAACAGCTACATTACATAGCTGTTACGAAGCTAACAGATTCAAAAAATGTGTGTATGTATATATATATATATATATGTATATATATATGTGTATGTATATACACACATGCGCGCACACGCACACACACACACACACACATACATACGCATGTTGCAAATTTACATTTAGATGTAATCATGCACGAGACGTGTACATGTATATATACGCTAAAATATTACGTGCTTTATATTTTATACCCTCTGCATTTATTCTTTATTCCCAATATCCCTTCGTTTTATATGCCTAGATTGATATTGTTCTACAGACTCTGTTTAACCATGATGTGATGTAAATTTCATAATCAACTAGAATATTAACTTCAACAGTGGACCGTATTAGTTAGATTCCATGGGAATAACTGTTAAGTAGGAAGCACAAGCGGATTTCTCCGTTCGAGTCAAAATTTAGTCCACACGATTCGGTGGATGAATATACATATATGAAGGGTGCAGTCCACTTGACGCTACAAATGCTTCGAAGCATTTGCTTGACAAATCAGAATTAAGAATTTTACTAATTCACCAATCAAAAAATGCTTCAAAGCATTTGTAGCATCAAATGGACCGTAGCCATATATATATATGTATATTGCGCAGTAAATTATACATAATTTAACTTCTGTTATAAATAAGTTTCAAATTCGATGACACCAGATTCCTGATGATTTTTGTGTCGGTACCGGACTTTCAGTAAAATAACACAGTATGCAATATTGTTCTTGCAAACTTAGACTCAAATTCATGGAGTAGTTCATCTATATCATTGTCTAAATCTTCGCTATTCGCCAACTAAAACACAAAAATGTGCATATTATTAAATTGGAATATTTTCAAAATATGAAAAATGTAAAAAAAACATGTAATACCACTGTCACTAGCTCGCATATAAGAAACGATCCTACTGTGGCTTCTTCATGATTATCCTGAATGTCAATATTGATCAAATGCGCAGGTTGATTATCTTCTTTAGTTCTAGATTCCATGCATTCGATTACTTGATCGTACACACGTTCTTCACACGTAATTAAAATATCAAACTTATCTTTGGACAATTGAAACCGTTCCGGTCTAGGTTTTATCCGACGGTTCCGATCCAACATATGCAATAAACCATTCTGTGTGTAACTGTACTAATTGTTAAGGAACAATTAATATAGAAAAAACAATATTATACAAAAAGAGAAAACATTTTTAAATTTAGATTAATTTCAATTAGCAGTTTAATAGCAAAAACTTGCAAAAATAACAAGAAACAAAATATATATTTTTAATATTGCATATGTCAGAAAGATATCAAAAGGCTTATTTATATGCAAAGGATACTATTGCTTGTCTTTCATCAATAGATCATTGTAAATCTCCTCGTACGAAGTTCCAAAGTCGTAAATGTTAGGGCGATCCGGTGCAGTGCCAGGTAGTTTAACCTTGTCGCCAGTCCCAAATGATTTCACATTAAATCCCTTTTTGCTGAAACAATTACATTTTCAAACGATACTCTGCGTTTGCAATTTTATTTCAACCTTATTAAGTAAATACTGCAATTTCTTGATTCTCGCTTTCAAAGAAAAATCTTTCCTCTGCAGAAGGCTCCAATTCATATGTCGCCTTGAAGTATTTCGAGGGACATTTATATTAATATTAATTTGAGAAGAATAAAAGTTGCACTCTGCAAGGAGGAAGTCAATTCGCTTGTGCGCGGCGCGAATCGTTAATTGCTCCTTTAACAGGTTAATCATTGCGAGTTGGTCGCATGACTGATTACCTGAGAAAAGCATGCGCCTCCATGCTTCTGTTCATGTTACTGGAACATATAACAGCTACGCTGATGGAATTGGACGCCGGCATTCTTCCGCGCCTTCTATCAACCGTGAAAGAGCCGTGATAGAGAGATCGCGTTATCGCCTAACCAAATATAATCCCACGTTTGAAGGTTAGGTTCGGAAGGTTACGAAGGATGCATTTGATACGCGTTGTATGCACCAATTTTTCATGCGCGTGTAATTTATTTTCTTCTATTTGAATCTAACCGAGCGTAATGAAGACGCAGTGCAATCCGAGCGAACGTTAATTGTTCCCTGCGGCGAGATTGAATTTTTCTAACGGTTTGGAGCAATACGCGAGAAATGCCAAACGGTATCGTGAATCGTGATTCGCGATCTACGATCTTTCGGGATTTTTTGCTCCGTCGATAGAAACGTCGACCGTTCTTTAGCGGTATCTGTGAACCGAGAGATGTAATACTTAGCTGAAAATCGAGTCGTTACGTCCAAGATAAAGAAACATTTCTTTCCGCCTTACCGATAGACATCGATATAGTGAATAGCCGGCTGTTCTTCAACGGCACCTGTCAACAATATGATATATGTATATAGCTGAAACGAAATATTGTCGACATTGTCGGTACGTCAGTGATAATAAAACATTCCGAATAAATGTACAATATTATACATATAATATATCTACGATATTATATCTTAATTAAGCCTTATGTAATTATAGGAATTTTTATTATAAAATGCGCTATAATACATTTAGATTAACCATAATCGATATAAGTTGGTCAGTCAGCTGCTTAATCGATGCAATAAAATATATTTATAAATTGTACATACGTCTACAAATACAAATAAATATTTATTATTTTACGAGTAAAAGTTTTCTTTTCCTTCTGTGCGTATCCTATAAGACAATTATACATATATAAAATAATGGATGCGTTCGGGGGGGCTCACTGTCGCGCTACTAACGCAAACGCTACCAAGGACTGTTTTCGTGGAGCCAGTTAGCGCGATAGCAATAGCAAGCTCCATGAACGATACTGTAGCGTAGTGTTAGCATTGCGGTTCTTTTCGAATTAGGTAATAGCGCTAAATAGCGTCTCCCCGAACGCACCCAATCACTGACTTTTCAAAAAGTCACGTGGTCCATGTCTGGTACCCTGCCTGCAACTGACTTCAAGCGCGTGTGATTTGAATGTATAATACATATACATATAGTATATGTACATACGCTTCGTCTTGACGCACGCGGATAGAATTTCTTCGAAAGGTGATTCGTTTTATCGCGCGAACGAGATTCTTCGAAAAGTGCTTTATGTGAATAAACGTGCATAAACCTGTTCATCCATCATTCCGCTCGCTGGAAGCAACGGTCCTTCGGAGAGTGCCCAGAGTCTCCATCCCGGTGAGTAAAGTTGATGCATGTGTGTCTATCGAGGTTATGCAGGACATTAGGTATATCGTACACTCTTTGTGTGTGTTTTATTTTTCAAACACCGTTTTCATTCAGTTCAATTTCTGAGATTTGGCGAAAAGCGAACGATTGAATATATATACACCGATATACAGGAATGGGATGCTCGACAAAGATGCACAAATTCGAAAAGTAACGTACACAAGATATAGTTTAAATGACAAGGAACTAGCGGATCGCCATTTTACAAAATTAAAAGGTAATATATGTTTGAGATTTATGTTTTACGAATGATTCGCGAGAAGCTATATTGAACCGGCTCTAGGTTCGCGCCGTTCTACAAATCGAAATGCGAAATTCGCGCTCTCGAGTCGGGGAGAATTAAAAATAAGGGTCGTCATTAAATTGCATAATGCCGGTCGCGGATCTGTTACAAAACCGCGAAATAATGACTAGCGCCGCGTATAGCTCGTCGGGACGCTCGACGAAGATTGCGTGTCTCGGACTCGAGGGCTTGAATTAAGGCGGGGCCCGGGCCCCGGGCCCCGGGCTTCGACGAGACTTCAATTTCGCGCTCGATGATTCTCGCAAGACTAGTCGGTGTCGCGATCCTCCGAAAGAGAACGATACCCCAAACGGATTCGGCGAGTGTTTCGAGGGAGTTGCGATCGGGATGCACGAAGCTAAAATCGCATAATTCAACACGATTCTGCGCACCATCCCGCTTTTGCAGCAATCTTTTTCAATAATCGATTCTTTGGTCAGTTTACAACTGATTTTTCATCAATAAAAACGTATTTATCATTTCCGAAATTATTCTATATATAATTAGCGAACAAAAATAAGGGGCTTTTAACGAATTAAGCCTTAGAGAAGAAGAGAATAGGCGAGGAAATTATATTCGTCGGTTTATTTCAAGTTGATTTTACTTTAATAGAAATATTATGCTAAATATCTTATTGCAAAATCATACAATGGTTGCCTACTGCAATTACTTATCTCAAACTGATTAAAATTGTCATTAAAAAACAAGGTTGCAGAAGTGGGACGTTGTATATTTAGTCAATATAAAAAATTTACTCTATCGACAAAATCATTTTCTTTTTCTATTTCTATTTCTTAAGACAAGACGCAATGTGGGGAGAAATGCTCTTTTACAAACAAATAACATAATCTGGAAAAACAGAAACTTCGATCTTTAACATTTGCAATCTTTTTTATGTCCTCATTTGGCGCAGAATCATTTAACCTCTTTGTTACGGCCGTGGCGAACACTCGCCTAACTCGTGCCTAATTGTACTTGAGGGCCGAAAGCAAAATGACGCGAGAATCACGGATATCTTTCTATTCCTATCTGTGATACGAGTCCTCTGATAAAGTTATTATTTATATAACATTTTTTATTTATTTTTGATAAATAGAATAAGTAATTAAGAATTGTTTACATAAACAATTAAATATTATTTGATTAATACAGATATAAATAAGTAAGAGATGAAATTTAGAAATAAAGTTTGGCGTGATAAAGTTCAAAACATAGGACTACGCATAAACTAACATTATATTTTTTACACTCATATCGTGTATCGCATCTGTGATAATAATCAGATAAGAGAAAGTACATGTCGACTGTGATTAGTGAGGCCATACGTGAACATTTAACGGACTAAAGTCGACGCTAATACCGAAGAGGTTAAACGGATCGTGCAAATTTTGTTGGTAATGTATGATATTGTTAAATTAACGCGACGTCAAGTAGCTCTAGCTACTTGTATCGCAGCATCCGTATATGCGCTCGTTCCGCGAATCGTCAATGAGTACACGTGCACCGCAACTAGTATGTACAAACGGATCAACGATTGACGAAACCAATTTAGATCTATGGCTCGTCTCCTTTGTACGGCTGATAATGGCGCATGTTATGTGCTCCACTGCACCTCGCACGGTGATTGCTTTAGCAGCCCACTTAGATGGAAATATTTTCCGGCGATTGTAACGTTGCGTGTGTTGACGACTGACGATAGGCTTTTCGAATCACGTCGAATCCGAGATATACTGTATATAGTACGTTTCTTTATGTCTCGCAGATTATTAATTTATTAGTTGCGTTGCAGCACACACGTATATAATATGCCACGCGTGCAAGTAATGTCAAATATAATGTCGCTTTATTCTATAAATATTGATAATTGCAAGAATTAAATTACCAAAGTCTATATAAATTACATTACATATAATAATATTAAGATATAACGATTGATATATGTCAATTTTAATTTTTCACCTTAACTCTTCATTTAGAGCGAGTCTTGCAAAGAAATCGGACTGCATTTCTCTCATATGCGTAATAACATATTATATCTCCTCGTTCAGCCGATAGCGAACGCAAAAATAAATAGCGGGAGAACCGCCAAGTATAGACTGTGCAATCGATTGTTCGTGCAAACAGTGTCTCTCGTACATTATGCCCTACGTGCTCGACGCCGAAAACGCACAACCGGATACGCTTTAACTCATGGATATTAATGACGAGTACTCCGCGACCATGAAAGCCCGCGTCTGACGTCCGACTGATATTATATGCATAAACGAATAGCCAAAAGTTATCCTTACGATGCAACGCTCATTAAATTATCCCTCCTTCTCTCTGAACATCTATGTTCCGCGTTCCGAATATCAATGTCATCCGCCGCGTTCTACGCTGTTAAATCACACCTATATGTATATCTGTCGCTCCATGTCGCTTTTGCTCCGGCGCCAAACCCGCAGGAATGACTGCGATATGTCATTCAACATTAAAATCAAGTGGAACGTACATAGATCAAGTAGATAAAATGGAATTAGTCCTGACGTAATCGATCAATTTATTTTCTGACTAATTGTACATTCCGAATTTATAAGTCACGTATAAAGAAATATTCCAATATCTGGCGGTTTTAATTATTTATGCGCATCAACGAGCCAAGTGTAATAACTTAACCAAAAATCATACACACATACCCACACACACGTATTCCTTATAATTTTTAGTTGACATTTTTCATGGAATTGAAAGGAATTGAGCACACTTTTTAATGACTTAAGATAATTAAAAATCTCTCAATCTCTCTTTAGCTCATTTGTAGCTTTGGTTTATGTATATTATAGACTTTATTGCTGTCACGATATTGCAGGGACTTAATAAATCATGAGGCAATAAGAGATCGCACTTCTCCATTATTAATCTCGGGTTAGCTAATCTCTCGTAAGGACTCGTAATGAGAGCTAATAAATCGCGGCTGAAAAGAAGATCGCCATTCTTCGCACCTGAACCGTATTAATCATGGATTGGCTAATCTTGCGTCGCAGCGGTCGATTCTGTGAAAGTCGGGAAGTCGCGATCGGCAGAGCGGAAACGACGACTCTTCTGCGGAGAGAGGACGCGATGCGATTGCAAGAGATCCTTCATGTACCGGAACTCGATGAAATTTCTTCAGCCGCGGAATCGAAAGCCATCGTTTCCAACTCGATAACTGGAGTTTCCGCATATCGAAAGTTAGGGAAATGCGCGATTTAGAAGTCTGGCAGGAGAGGGGCCTAGCTCAATCGAATTTTTACTCGATTTTCATACAATTTATTGATTTAACGGATTTTAACCTCTTTTCACGAAAAATTTATTTCTTAAAAAATAAATCTTCAAAATTCTTAAGGTTGGAAATAGATTTTAAAATAATGCCAATTAACTTGCAAATCTTTTTTTGAAACACGCGTGACGCTGAATCTTTTACTGAAATCTTTGATTTAGCAAAGGGCTCGCCACACAATGTGAAAGTGCGAGTGAACGTACAAAGGTCATTAAAACGATTCGCGATTCGCGTCACGACTTGTCCTCGATCGGTATGCAAGCATCAAGTATTTCGCATCGAGTTGGCTTCGACATTGAGGCAGCTAGACGCCTCGAAAGCGAATCTTAAAGGTTGCCAGACAAAGTCTATTTCCCTGCAGCGTTTCTAGTCTGTACAATTGTGTATGCTCCGATACTTACTTCACTGACATTAGTAAAAGCGACAGTAATAATAATAATTGGTAACTTTGTTCCTAAGTAGCAAAAGCTGAAAGTAATTTATTAAACGGGAGAAAATATCATTTATCATTCACGAAAATGTTTATGTTAGAGTTTGTTTCGCGCAAGGAAAATGCAAAATTTGTCTCGTAATTGCTACTCCATACACTAACTTGTTATTATGCCATCATGCAATCGACATTGACCGCAATGACTATAGACGTTGCTTTTGGTTAATTCCAAAGATGTATTGGAAATTGCCTATAATTTCTATCGTAATAATCGATATTAGTTTCGTCGTTTTCATAGTTTTCATTAGTTTCTATTAATCATTTTATTACTGGTTCGCCATGCGATCAACGCGATGCGAATTATGCAACGTAATATTGCCATGCCAGAATTAAAATTAGTCGCTAGTATTTGGCAAGAAAACATAGGTACCGGTTTTGTCACACTAAAAATACATTTCGTAAATTTAACATTTTCATAACTTGTCGACGCATGATAACTCTTGGAGAGTCGCACGCTTTACTGCCGTTTCGTTTACTATAATCCCACGTTAAAAAAGCTTTCCGTTATTTTTGCCTAAAATGTGTCGACAATTAGCTCGATGATAGATTCTTTCCATGCTAGAAATTCAACGACCCGCAACACCTTTCGTGTGAATTAACATCGCGCGTATCACGGTTGTCGTGAGAGCAATGAACGATTAGATTGCTATTGTGGGACTCGGAATAGTTGGCGTGTGTCCAACGTAGGCGCCTGGGTTTCGCCCAAGCGCTCCATGTCTACCTTTTTCTTTTCGAAACTCTAACTGCACCTTATAACATCTAATTTTAGACTATCGAGTGGTTTAACACTCTTTGGCTATCATGAGCTTATGGTTAGCTTCACTATTTATATGTTTCTACCAGGTTTCTCTCTCTCTCTCTCTCTCTCTCTCGAATATTGCTTGCCTATTTTATAATGCTTGAACAATGAAACCATTCCATTTTCTAAATCAAGGTGATACATTGAGACAGATATAACAATCTCCTGATCAACTTTGGAATAATCTTTTCCAACTTTACAATAGACTCTACAAATAAAAAAGAAACGTATATGAAGTGATGTGCTCGTATCTATATACCTTAGGTGTATTTTCTCGAATGTACTCGCAAGTACATGTGTATACCTGCAACTAAATACTGAAAATAAATTGCCTTTTCCATTTGGCGTGGCAAAGGCAAATTTTTAGTGGAATGAAATAAGAGCAAAAAGCGGATTTTAATCGTTATTGTAATAGTCGCGACGAGCGTGCAGTTCTCCGTGGCAGTGTAATGATAGCTTATCGTCGCCAGTTCATTTCGCCGTCGCGCGATCACTCACACCTTATACCTGTCTCATTTTGCACGTCTGAAACGCACTTGATACGCCTCCAGAAATGTGTAATTTGCCGGCGCGTAATAGAACTAGCGTGCGGAACTTGTAATAGAACTCGCGCGGTTTTTCGCTCCGTTACGTCACGAAGGTCACTCCCAACTCCCGGGGCCGACGAGACCACGGGAGACGGATCGTTGCTGTTAGGTGCTTCTCTCGAGCACACCTCCTCTAGTCCGCTTTCCGCCACTTCGAGGGAGTGCGTCCGCGCGTGCAATCGCAACGCGACCTTGATGGGCCATTGCCCCAAGATCTTTATGGAGACAGTCGTTACGTATCTCTCTCCGCTCCAGGAGGTGTGGAGCTCTCCCTCGTTAGGCCCGCTGCTGCCAGAGATTTAAAAATATCATCTCGCGCGAGGGCGTTATTCGAAAACGTCGAGAAAGTTGGTGAACTCTTTGAGAAATAAAGGTACACGCGCGCGTGGGGATATAGAACACGACAAACGCTTCTTTACATATTCGATAAAGAGGATTGCTTGATTACGTGCTTATAGTTACATGGTATTTTTATATTAAGTGCAGTCTATACACACACATATACACACACACACACACACACACACACACACACACACACACACACAATCTTGTTTTTAATTAATTAATAACACAAAAATGAAAATACAAATATAGCACACGTTGATAAAATACAAAACGATTATGAGAATCGAACAATTTTTAAATATAAATGAGAATAGACCAAATGTCGCGGATCTTGGTGCGTAATAATAATTTTTGTGAATTCCCTGTCCATGCGAACTGCGCGCCGCATATTTGTCGGTCTTGAAACACAATCCTTACATGAGTTCGCATGAACAGGGAATTCACAAAAATTATTATTACTCACCAAGATCCGCGGTTGACCGACATTTGGCCTATTCTCATTTATATTTGACAATTTCGTCGGTCCTAATCTTATTATTATTTAGAATAATTTTTAGTTGGATTTGCATATTTACGTAAGATCGCGGAATTATTTTGCATCTCACACCGACGCCCATTACTATCGGCAATGACGTCGAGCGAGGAAGTTACGCGTTAAATATGCACGTGAACAGCATCGCTTTCTCCAAAAGAACTCCTCTCCATCGTGAGCGTGAAAGCGAGACTCGCCCTTAGAATCGCTATGCGATCCTCGTTTCTCGCGTCGCACCTCGTTCTCCGATAACGCATTCTTGTAACGCAATGAATTTACGCGTAAAGCTGATGTGAACATCGTACATGCACCGAGCGTCCGGTAATTATCCAACGTTGTCAAGCCAGATGTCGCGATACTCGTGTGTATCGTCTCGAAATTTTGCACCATCTCAAAAGATCTAAGCAAATGTGTTTGATCGACTTTCCTACTTGAAATCCTAGTAAAATGCGCAACGAGTTCTTCAAGTTTGCCGAGTTTCACACTTAACAATTTGTTGGAAACTATAAGCTTGTTTAACGAAGTAACGTAACAATGCTATAAAAATGCAAGTTAAAGTAAACGAGATAATCCAACATTGATCTTACGTTATATAAATCCTTCGTGCATATTCGTCTTGCGTTTGTAGTTTGTTATATAAGTCATCTTTAGAAGCGGTGCTATTGAGAGAAATCAATAGAATATATTCTGCAAAATTGAATAGCTGATGTTAAAAGTCAAATGAAGATTTGAACATATTTATGTACATCCGGAGGCATTCAGTTTTATCCAGATATTTATATGTACATCAGGTTGATGTAGATTAACCTACCGCACCTTGGTGCAAATAGAAACCTGGCTGCAACGTATAGGACTTGTTTCTTTTGTTAATAGCTTTAAAATATACACGCAAATATTTAGTACATGCTTCTTCATTAGATGTCCATCTTCATTTTCGGAAACAGCGCCTATCTTTTGTGCATTCTAAGCAGCTTATCTGTTGAATTTATCTTACGATGCGCGTGCAGGAGACATCAAAAGCGTAAAAATACATTTCAACGTTTGTGGTAAACAAGCATGCCTTTAAATGCATTTTGATTTACGCATACAACTCGCAAATCTAATCTATTTCACCTTGTGTTCCACCGAGTGCTCGGCCTAATTGTTAGCACGCGTATTTAGCGCCTTGCGCAATTCCTAATCGCGGTCGCGCGAGAGAAATAAAGAGAGACAAAGATAGATCTTTGCACACCTTACGCGGCGCGAGATCCCATCCGCGTGACGCATGATTCGCGTGCACAAAGAGAAACCAACGCACACGTTTCTTCGTCTTATTGTTAGACATCGCTCCCACATTTTTTTCGCTCATTGCAATTAGTATCGTTGCAGTTGCACCGCCTTAACGCGAACGCAAATTGAATGCAAAGCGTTTTCATTTTCAATATATTTATTTTCATTTATAGCGCAAGTAACATTGACGCGAAATCGCATTTAATTCTTTGAGCTACGATGATATGAAAGACATCAAAGATATAACATTATTATTATTAGTGACAGCGTAATACTGGTAATGTGGTAATAATATTGACAATATCGACGAAAGTAAACCTACAACTATTTCGACATACATGTGACGTCATAGATACGTGACAGCAAAACTGTTAAGTTAAGCAGTCGATTACGTAAATGTCGATTTCGGTTTTTCACTATTATTTCTTTGCGAAAAGTGTTTAGTTTAAATAAGCAAATTATTTCTATGCCAATCGTTATTGCGATATAATGTTTTTCATCTAATTCGATTTTTATACTCGGATACAGATTTCATATACGACATCAACATTTGATCCCATAAATCGCATATAACGAACGAATGTTAGGCAGATGTTGATATGTAATAAGTAGATATCGATGGGATAGAATCGGCTTGGTTTGATATCCGCGATCGTCATAGTAGCACTTATCGTTAGATTAGAATGCACTCTATTCATTAAAGCGAAGCGAGCGAGGTAGCGCGTTACGTTCGCGTCGGGATGAGACGTAGATTGCAGGAAGGTCTGCATCAGCATTAAAGTGCATTATAGTGTCCTCGGTAGCGCTCGGTTGTCCTAATTCGGCCGTCGTCGTCGTCGTCACGAAGTGACGGCCCCGGCCGTCTGCAGGACGTGCAATTGCATAACGGACTCGACTGCGTGTCGGTTGGACTTAATATTACGAGTGGTTGGTAGCTGCGCCAATGACGTTTCTGGGGCAAACAAGTCCTTCGCGCTGCGATTCTGGTATCGGTGTGCGATCAAATTAGTACATTTACTCTAAGCCGATTCTCTATCAGATCGGAAGAGGGTATTATATATGAGAATGGATATATGATGAGAGAGAGAGAGAGAGAGAGAGAGAGTGTACTCTTCAAGTTTTCGTATGTATAAAAAAAATAACTGTATAATAAAAAAATAAAATTCCAGAATCAAGTTGAAAACAATGCGATTCTTCATAGCAATATGAGGGAAGAAAATAATATCTTCTTTAACAATTGTATGTGGGCTAGCTGTGATTCAAATGTGTATTTTAATCGTGTGAATTTTAGCTGCGATTGATATATTTTGGTATAAATTTTGTTTTTAGGATGTTTCTCTCATCTAAGATTATTGTTAACGTTAAATTAAGATTCGAGTATAGAAATAGGTATTGGAATCTTATAATTCAATCAGTACTAAATGATAAAAATTACTTATTTCATGGTGTAAGTGCGAAATATCAGAAACAATTTTTTAGACAATTTTTTAGATTTTTTAATACACGCATGCATACTACCCGCGCGTGCAATTAGAGATGATTATGTTAACGAAAAAGAGAAAAAGAGAAATAAATGTGTGAAGGCAATGGGTAAATTTTCTTTTATCCAGTACTACTTTTTAATCTCTAAAACGTATAATATAAATGCTTTTTTTTACGTGTTCAGCGTCTGTTAATTGCAGGCGCTAAACGCGCTAATTAGACATGTTATATGTCGATTTCGCGTGATCGAATAACTTCTCAGTCTACATAACATGAGGAAAATGCTTGAAGGAGACAGCCAGCGCGATTCGAAAACGTGGCATTGGCTTGGCCTTGCACGACTTTGTTCCGATCGTTTGCGCAAGAACGAGTGCGAACCTGGAGCTCTTTGTCATCGCCATTCCAACGACATGCAAGACTTGCCGTGAAAATGGAAATTTATCCTTACTTAACTCGTCGTCGTTGTTTTCGAGGCATTGACTTTCTTTGATGCGTTTCTCTTCACTGGATCGATTTTCGAAGTACGCCCGCGATCGAACCGCGACATCAAACCCCACATTGCTGCAAGGCGAGGGGAAAGCGCAGCAGCCTGTATATAGTGAAAGAGAAAGGCCACGGGAAAGGATACGTACTATGATAGCGGTGGCTCGATCTCCTCTCTTGGTGCATCAACACGGTGACCTTTCGTTGTTACGAAAGATTTAATACTTACGATTAGCGCCGTGCGCGGAGAGAGAAAGATGCTATTGGTGATGCCGCACGATGAGACAATCGACGGCAAGATCGTATTTCCGTATCCAACTGATAAAAGATGTGATGGATCAAGCCAAGCTCTTTTGTGCTGCCAAAATACTCATTTGAACGCATGAACGCACTTTTGTATATTAAAGTGATCTTTGACTTATTGTTAGACAAGTTGGTCTTGATCAAAGCGCATGGCTTTATCCGCTGATAAGATTCTACGAAGGCACAAAAGTATGAACATCTCGAACTCGGGGGGAATTTAAATTTAAATATATATCACTTATTTTTCTTAGCTAATTTGAATAGCCTATGTCTTATTAAAGTTAAACAAGGAATTTATCAAATTTATTCGAGAAAATGTCTAATTTGGAAATGTCTAATCACTTGGAAATTTCTATTTCTCAAGCGCCTCTTGGTCAAGCGTTTCTTCTTAATTGTAAAACTCTATTATCTGATCATGTAACGTTTATAATGTGATGGTTTTTGCAACGAAACTTTAATTAAGCATACTTTCATCAAACATATCCTACGAGATCCATAATCTCGTGGAATATAAACAAAAGTAAAAAAAGACGACGGAGTTTACGTTTGTATAAATGGGCAGGAAAGACTTTATTACAGATATTTAAATATACCTAGATAGAAATTCATATAATACATGATATATTTCTTCTCGTAGCGTAAAGAAAAGTTACGTCACGATTGTACGAAGGACGAGAAATTACTTTTTTTGTTGTCCTGTTACTATACTATCGATAAGTGTTGTCGAGGAGTTGATTTGTAATAATTAATTTTTTACTCGCGCTTAACTTTTATTCGTGTTTCAGTAACACAGATAAAATGTCAACCGGTTTAATAATTAATCGCGTACATACCCCACCAGTATTTTTTTGTGACCTTTGCATCGCGATGGCGTCAATAATTCCAATGAAAACAAAATCAATCGTATGTTCGATAATGCTACACAATAATTTTATCAGCAGCATTATCATGCCAATGGTGAAAACGCTACATTAAAGAGATGTCATTGGCAATATCTTATTAGAATATGTATGGTGCGATAATATAGTGACTCTATGCGTTATCAAAAGGTTCCTTATTAAAAATCTACCGAAGCGAAACATAGGTATTTGTAATTAATTTTGGAGCAAGCGTATAAGGAATATATTTCATTTAGCTTCTTTATTTAATATACCATCGTACTCTAAAATCCTTGATTTCAATGACGACAAACTAACATTGTAATTTCATGCTCGATGAATACAAAAATAGGATAAAACTAGATATACAAGAAACGTGTGTGAAAAAAATTTTATAAACGTTACTTCGATAAAATAATGCTTATAAAATTGTGTTTTTGAAATGCAGTCATTCGAGAAGAAAAATATAAATTTTTTTTGTTTCTTTATAGCTTATCAATTTTTATGAAAATTTTACCAATTTTAATCGTCGATTAACTCCGTTCGTAGATTTATCAATTTATCGTTGGTAGCGATTGCAAATACTTCATTTTCGCAGAATGCTCTTTCAAACGGATTTACTAAACGACGCATGCAACGTGCCGATAATTCAGCGAATGCCGACGGCAACCGACATACACCCAGCCGGCATTAATTACGCTCGTAAGTTTCATAGCTAGAATGATGCGAGAATAGTGCTTTAAATAATTTATTTCTAATGTGCGCCTAGGGGCGATAAATAAGAGTAGAGCGGCCGCGCGGGGAAACGAGCATGGAACTAGATTACGGTGGCCGGTCAACCTGTCGTTAATGTCGGTGATTCATGATGTTAGACGAGCGCTGAAAGGATAACGCTCTCCACGCATGCTGACGGTATCCTGTGAATTTATGGCTCGTGCACTTTATGATAAGGACGCGCGTGCGTCCTTTATGATGAGGTACGGTTTAAGATGCATTCATGCCGTATAATTTTTAGACTACACCGAAGTAGAACTCTGATTATCCGAATTGATGGGATGTCACGTTCGGACATTTAAAATATTAAATTTGTGACGAAAAATTAAAAGTAACAATTAGTAGCAATAATAGATAAGGATAATAATTAACTTATGTAAAGAAGATATCGTTTTAATAAAATAAAGCGACAGATTGCGAATTAGGATTGAACGAAAATTTATGTAAATTTAATTGTTTTTAATAATTTTTAAACCGATTTTAATCTAAAGCTTAATTTTGAATTAATATAGTTTGCAAAAAAACTTAATTGTGAACCATTGCATTTTTCTTGGTTTCATTTGCAGAATTTTATTCAATTTCCAATTGCTGTTTGAGATTCACGAAATCGGAGTGTACGGTCGATTAGAAATTGAATTACTTTTGATGCCATCGAATTCTTCATTTTCGCTACACCGTTTATAGTTTAGCAATAAGATATGTGACTGCTAAGATAACTTCTAACAGAACAGGACAGAAATTGTCGCTTTCATCTCTTTATCCGTATCATTCGATTGGTAAATATAATTCCTTCTGATCTGTATGTGCCTAGTTGGGCATTTGTTTAGCTTTTATATTGTGTTTTAGGATATCCCTCTTATTATATTAAAATAAAAATAAATTGACGCTTTCTTTAAATTTTAATCTGCATCGCTGATTAATGCGCTGCGTGTATGAGTTTTCTAAGAGTACACTTAAATTTGCTAGTTTCGTCAACGCTTCAATAATTATAAAACTTTTGGCATTTTTGCTTGCAATAAAGCACCTTAAAACGCAACATTGTTTAACAAATTATAACAAATATGTTTAACTATCCCAAATATTTCTATATGTAATTTTGTAAGAAAAAGAATTTGCTTACCGTTGTGTGGCATGCGAGTGTCGCATTCCGAGTTCTTGCGCTTACTATTAACAAAGATCTTGGTTAAAGGTTCTATGCGAGGAATTTCGCAAGGACGCATCGAGAGGTTCGCGTATTATGAAGATAAAATCTATCTGTAGATAGTCATCACGCGCGCACTATAAAGAAGACTTAATAATACTCGCAAAAAACGTAAAATGACATCATGCTAAGTAACGACAGTTGTATTGACAATTCCAAGGCCAGTTGTTTCAGCAACTACTTTTTTAAATAATTTCACTGATTTTTTCGCAAATATCGTCCTTATGAATTATGCAAAAATTTCTTGATCGGATTACCTTCTCAGATGCGTCGAATTAAGACGAAAGAAAAGGATCGTAAGGTGGAATTTTTGAAAAATGTGAACGTCGGATTGCGGTTGCGATTGATTCGTGCGGATAAACGGAGGTGCAATCACGGCATGATCGACAAGTCGCGCAAAATTGCGCGATTAATGACGATGGTAAATCGGTCGAATTAACGGTAATGATAAACGATTAGCCAAACGATAAATGTTGTAGAACCAGATCAAAGATTCCAGATCCAGAATTATAAATCAGGATCAATTTCTGACAGGCAATCATAAGATCGTTCTAGGCTGCATCTTAAACGGTAGTTGTTTAACAATTACAAATGTGCCATTGTTTCTATCCAAGCTACTTTCGTCAGACCTCAATTCTAACATGTATATGTTCAAAGACTAGAATATAAAAATGAGTTTTAATGACTTCTGAAACAATGATTTGGAAATAATTGAAAGTTATTCTCTTTTCTATCTTCAATTACCTTTCTATCTGGATTCACATTTAGCCGTGATATTCATGGTTCTTAAATCACAAAATTACGATGTGCCGCTGGTAGTAGCGGTGTAAGACTTTCGTTTCTTACACCGTGGAAAAGTATCCTACTTTTACACACTTTTACTCCGCTTTTATGCCGTATACTTAATTTGAACTTCAGAATACCTATTGTACTCTTAATTAAACTTCCTCGTTGCGATTTATTATTTAATCGTCATGTAATATGGTTGGACAGAATTTACTTGAAAACATAAATGCTAGAAAAGATAGGCGAATTCATGTGCAAAAGCGATATCGCGCGCAAAGAGGAGCGATATCGCTTTTGCACGCGTTACGTTGTTGTCGATATGTTGCATATTGCAAATTTCATCGGTATTTCAGCTTGCATAAAGTGCGCTCGAAGCAAAGCTTTATCGTTGCATCTCGTAACGTGATATTCGTGTCCTGTGTGTTGGTCATACTATTTCGGAAGAACTTTATATATTATAAAAGAATATATGTACACACAATATATCATATGTATTGCAAGCGTTAATTTACGGGAGTTCTTTACTTAGATATTTTGTGTTGTTTTGTTTTACGATTTGAAATTTAGATATTTATCCTCCATTTTCACTAGCAATAAGACAGGATAATAGATCAAACAGTGAATAATTTATTATACTATCATCCATTTTGTTTGTTCTATTACTTTTTCAATTATTCCACTGAGAATAAGTGAAACGAAGTTATTAAATTTGGCAACATTAGCACGAATTTTTAAAATTTATTGTCCACTTTTATAAATCCTTGATTGCTCATGCTATTGTAACAGTATTCTTTCGTGTTTCTTTTCGCGTATCAAAGCATCTTTCTCATTGTCAGATGGATTACGGCATCGTCAACGAACGGGGTCTTTGAGACGATCGTAACAGATGAGCGCGAATAATTACATATCCTGCTCACCGCTTTAATATTTTGCAATACACAAAACTATTGTTAGATCAATACAATTAGTATAATCAGGAAGATGGAGAATTTATTTGCTGACGAATGATTACTGAAACCGTTAGGCTTTTAATCTGCTTATCGATTTACATTAATGATGACATAAATCATCACAAGCACTAGCGTATTTAAGTATAATAATACAAATGTGAAAATGTTTTACTTTTAACTGCTAAATGATACAACAATAAGGGCAATATTGCTATAAAAGTTTAAGATAATTTACCGTTTACACTTATGAAGAAATAACTTGTTTCCTTTAAATAAAATACTTTTTGACTAATCTTTGATAAGATATTATAAACGCAATACAAGTGTATAAATTTAGATGAAATATTTTACGTTAGGTGTTATAAATTAAAGATACCAGTGTCTACAATCTGCATACACTCTCGCTCGTTCTCGGATACCATATGGATTCATCATCATATTAGTTAATTTTCTGTCTGTATTGCAAAATATGATATTTTTGTATTATAATACAAAGCACGGTAATTTAACGATATGCAACATATTGATAATCTAAAGATTTGTGAAATGATGACTTTTAGTTTCAAATTTAAATTAATGAAAAGATTGAAATGTGCTGGCAGTTAGTGCTAAAGAGAAAATATCTAGCAATACTGATGTTGGTGCTAATATCGAGAAAATCCCTTGAAACAATTATTGTCTATAATGATGATCGTGACAGCCATGTCCCAGTTGCAGGCTTCGCTTGCGGACCACGTGTACTCTATTGTTCCTTTTGTGTTGGAGAGACCTTACTTAAGATATATCCTGTCATTTTTCTTCAACGAAGATGGATCCATGGGCCGCACGATTGAAAATCTGACACGCAAATGCAATTTTACACGAAAAAACTAGCTTTAATGTAACTTATCATTATATTAATAGTAAAATGTTATTAAAGTGTTTCTCAATCATCTTACATTACTCTTTGAAAGCATATACTCTAGAGATTAACTAAAGTAAAAATCCTATGAAATATCGAGGTCCCGATAGTTTAAGCTGGACTCACTTCACTTTTTCAAAGCGAAATGTAAAAAGGACGAAGTGATTGTTAATATTATTATTTTATTTTAGTGTGTTACATATGATTAAAATATTTAAAATAATAAAAAATAAAAATGTGCTTGTATCATTTTAAATCACAACTCCGCAAACACACACTAAATAAAAACAAACAAAAATACTATCTCAACTTAATAGCAAATGCATTTCAGTTAAAAAGAAGTATTTTCTCTTACTTCTTTAGCATTATCAGTATTTATCAGGCATTATGCAATTCCTTCGACTTCGGCTTCGGCTGATGGTAACAAAAAAACCGAAGTCCGGCTTCGGCTTCAGTCAAAAAATTCCTTTAATCGGACTCTAGTTATCTACAGTGGCGAAATTCATAGTAACAGATAGATAATTTTGTATTTCATGTCCATTATATCTGATCTTATTCTTCATTCGATAAAATTCATTTGTGAGCCCTCCACTTGTTTGTTCAGTGCTCGCATTTTTCATTTATTATAACCGTACACGCGTAATATAGCAGTAAAAAATTGTCATTTGTATTCATTTGAGATTGATCGTTAATTTGTTCCATAATGATTAAAAAACAGTTTATCGATCAGATTTTAATAAGAATTATTAAAGGCGCCCTTTGTCTTTGTTAAGCGTTGTTCTTCATATTTTCAATTTAAATATTTTATAAAATATATAAAACGGTAAAATTACGTCTACTTTTATGATGATTTGATAATTTTGCTATAATAGATATTAATATAAATGTTTTATTTTATATTTGTCCTCTCTATCTGTAACTTCACATCTTTATTTATATATATATGTCGATTTAATTAATTACTTAAGATTACAAAATGCACTTCGTCGTTTTACATAAAAAGTTTAAATGAGAGCATTTAAACTTTTATATAAATTACAAGCAACACAAGTGAGAGAGTATTATCTTATCACAAGAGAGACTCGAGATTCTTTTATTAAATCAGTTTATTGTAGACAGATGATGTCATATCAAAAGATGTGGTTCTATATGAGAGTGAAAGGTTAATCACGCGGATTTTGTCGGACGAGTATAAATCGTTTCGATCAAACTACTTTCATTCGACGATTTTAGTTCAGAATACGTTTGGTCGATCGAGATCACGCGATTTGTTCACGCGATCGATAGATGATGCTTCGTCCTTTAAATTCATAGTTGAGAAAGTTGCCGGGATCATGATTTCCTGTGTTGGTTGCTGTGTAGGCTGCGCCGAGATCCTTTTACTCTCGTACCATACATCTCACAATTCTTCCCATATATTCACAACGATTAGATATCTTCAAGCCGATTTCGCATCCGCAACGTGATAATTTTTCGATGCAATCAGATAGTAATTACAGCCCGATTTCTTGATAGTGCGCCGACAATTTTGACGAGAAAATTTCGATGAGCCGCTAAAATTCCTTCTTGAATTCTCGACAAAAGAGATTTAGAATTTATTAATCTTCGCCTATTCCAGTAAGGCTAGATCTAATTCGAAATTGGGCGTCCACAAAGACTATCACTATTGAAGTATATCGCTTTTCTAATGTCTTTGTAATTTCGCAATATAATTATTTTTTTGCTACGTAATAATATATAAGTAATAATAGAAATATAAAAATTGTAGCTATATTAACATAAACTATAAAAATATTTATTTATTAGGATTATGACTTAATGATTGATTCTACTATGATTTCTTTGCCGAAACTTAAAAAGAATAATTCAGAATTAAGAGACTAAAATTCGAAAATTCAGAGTTTTCAAGGGCCGAGGGAAAGAACATCTGGTTATTCGGGAGAAAGAAATATTCTGAGAACTTGTTTCGGCCAATTATTGCATCCGGCTGTAGTAGATAGCGACTCAAAGAGTTTCTTTAATCATTCAGACTTGATATCTTTCGAATTGATTAGATAGAACAGGAAATGAGATTCTTGAACAAAAAAAAAACGTTGAGAGTTTCTCAAATAAAATAGGTGACATATAAAGCTCTTCTGTAATATTAAAAAACAGATATAAAGATAGAGATTGATCAAAATTGCTTTTTGCCTTTTTCATTACTAAATTACTAGAGGAGCGTAAAAATCGCGTTATAATATATTTTCGCGTCCATCACCCTCGTCGCGATTTATCCCTGTGAAGGGCTAGAGTCACGCATGCAGATTGAAGCTGTCTGCCTGCCTGACGACAAAGACATCGTCTCTCCTTCTTATCGGTGCAGACGCTGCTCCTTGGTGACTTCCCATATGTTCCCCAATACCCTTGGGTCCCGGAGGAATCTCCCTCCCCATCGGAGCCATGTAAGTTGACCAATCGACCACCTCTCTTTCTCTCTCTCTCTCTCTCTCTCTCTGTCTCTCGCTCTCGCTCTCTTCGAGCTCCCCTCTCGATCCTCGAACGGCCCCCTAGTCGAAGACTTCGTCTGGCGTCTGGCGGCAGTTCGGAGCGAGACGCCGACACGACATACGACGAGTATTTTCGTCCCGAACTTATCGAGAATGTAATTTAAGTTTTTATTATTGTGTTTCTCATTATTGTATATAGATAGTTTTATAAAGTAAATCTGTGATAAGTCTCTTGTGGTAAATCATGATAAATCATTACCGCGGTTACCGTGTCGAACGTCGTGCTTTGGAGAACATACCGAGAACGTGCCGGCTGCTGATGTAGAGGCGCGCGTAACAGGTCCTTGCATATCCTTTCGAGTGGCGACCGGCGACCGGCGACCGGTGACCGGCCTCTAGGAACAGCTTTTGAATGTCCAGCCTGATCGGATGACCGGAACGCACGAAGGCAGGGAAAGATCAATGAATCCAAAAGTTTATCGTATTTAGCTTAAAGACTGTCGAGTTACCATCGTCACTATCGTCGTGATCTTCACGAAGGACAAGTGACGATAATCGAAAATTTGCGCGTGCTCGCTGGCGATCATTTCCAATGCGCAAAAAATCGCAAGAATTGTAAGATTTGGGTTCATCGAGCTCCCTTCCAGCTCCGTTTTCCTATTGAGGCACATCGCATTTATCCGGCGGCAGCAGCCGGCACGCACGCATACCTATACATATATATATATGTGAACAATCGAGAGAAGAAAGCGCGTCCGGTTCGTGTTTTGTCCTTTAACGTGTGTTGTTTTCTTCGGGATATCCGGCTCCGGAAGAAGAAAAGGCAGTGATACCACATAGTGATCGCCGATGTATTCTTCTTGACTTCGAGGTGGATCAGCCAAAGATAAGAACGAGAAGGGACTACGAGATGACGTGATACGCCAACGGAAGAGGAATGCCGGCGTGTTGACGCGGATCCGTTCCTCTTCCTCTGGCGGAAGTCGTCGTCGAGTGTTGCGGGATGCGACCCGGTCCCGGACCTAACCAGAACGTCATCCGGACGGGTTCGAACGGCTGGCGATCAACCAAGCTGTTCTGACGATAACCGCGATCACGGCCGATTCGTTTCTCGTAAGTAGAAACAGCCAGTGGCTATAGGAATCACCGGATCTGTATGTTCTGATATCCGGATCGATCCGATACCGAAGTAATATTCCGTTGAAGAGTAACACTATTAAGGTTTTTATTTCACTAGCTGCAAAGCGCTTGGTATAACGGTACCAGAATCCGCTAGTATCGAGACTTAGTCTGATAGGTAGGAATATTACTTTTTGATGTACTCATAAAAGTTTCAAGTCCTGCTAAGTTTCTTAATACTATTCGCAATATACTCGAGGAATGCGTTTTTCAGATCTGTTCTCGATGAATGATCGAAAAATTGTGAAAATTAATTAAAAAATCTTCTTTAACGAGAAATACAAACTTATGTAACGCTAAGCATTTAACAAACGTAAATATAAAAACTTAAAGCTAGGTTAATACAGGAATTAGAAATGCGTATAATCTATTCACTTAAAGAATTGATGTCGTGGCTAGTAGCCGTGAGATTGACGAAATTTTCGTGACGCAATTAAGTATCGATCGTTCTGATAGTTTCGTGAACGAAGTGACTGCTTCAAGGAATTACCGTTAAAGCGATCGTGACCTCGATCTACCTTTGGTGGATTCTGTGTATAGATCCGTGTTTCTGCAATTATACGCGCCTAAATAATTTCATTGGATTTGCTGCTTGTTTTGATCGGAATCAATAATATAGATAAAGATAAAAAATTTATATTTGTGTCTTGATTGATAAGTCACATTTATCGATTTCACTTTGCAATTCAAAGATAAGATGCGTGCGATTGCGAAGGACATCGATCGTCCTCCATGTTTTTCTTTCTCTCGAAGAAAATGGGAACTGTGCACGCATCATGTGTTCATGATGCCGGTGGATAGAATTTCGTCGAATACCGTTGATCGCGGCCGCACGCTACAAATTATGAAAGTGTGTGAAAGCCTGGAGACGAGCTAAATACGCGCGGTTCTCGTTCGATCGGCGAATATCACATGATTGTACGCTTTAATGACCCAATTCAATCGGATTTAATGACGTCAATCAAAAAAACGAGCGAAGGATTCAATTTCCGTTATCGACGAATAATGAGAACACGCGATAAATGCATACAGAGTAAACCGGCAGTTTACCATGTTAATCGACAGATTTTATAACGAACGGCCTTGATATTTCTTTAACGAGTCATCGATTCAGCGGAGCAGCCGACTATTTTCATTCGTTACAATTTTTCATTCTTAATATTGTAATAGTTCTATTATTTTAAACATTTTCGTGTTAATTCGAGACTCGCTAAGCAATCCGTCATCAATCGAATCATGTCTAATTAGTCGTCATTTGTTCCGCTACGTTTAATATGTGGAAGTCGAATAATTAATTCAACTGTCGAAGGACAAGCGCGATCTTCGCGCGTCAGATTGTTGTTCTTATGTATAATCTACGCTAAATGCAAACAAAGGAGACAGATTACATGTTGATATAACAACAATAACGTATAATAATGCATAATGGCGCAAGTGAGATATGATCTCTCGAGGAAATTATAATACAGCACCTGATGTTTATAAGTGTCGACGTAACGCTGCCGTGATACTCTGCATTGTAATTGTTCAACGTTGTCAACCGCGCGTGGTCACTGTTAAATAACGTTCGGACAGTTTATGTTACGATTATTAAAGAATTGCGACACGCAAAGAAATATTTAATATTTATAAAATCCAAAGGTTCTAGACTATATAATCTTTCATTCAAGTAAACAAGTTGCTAATCGCTTCTGATCCTATCCTAAAAATAGATATGTTTTATGCAAACTTCCACAGTAATATCATTAAAATATTTCCAAAACAAGATTCTAAAATATAGCTGCGTTATCGTAGAAGAACAGAACTCTTAATAAATTCGTTTAGTCAGCATTTGCAAATTAAGGGGCCTTAAATCTTTTCCTTTTTAAATAGCTTTATTAATATTCATCTTTTTAATATTTCCTATGATGCGGTGTGAAAGCTCGCTGTCATCTTTTCATTCACGAAGGCTAACTAGTTTAACTCATTGAGATTTACTCAAAGGTATGCGTTTATAATGAAGGTTGCATTATCTTCTTGAATAAGAATGTACAGAGGCGACAGCTAACGAATGCTCGACATGTCGCGACCATGGATTATGTGTCTGTTCCGATCACGTTTTCTGGAGATGATAACATGTAATCTTTGCTCGTGGGGCGTATGACGTGTATAAAGACCAATATGCACGACTAAGCTTGACCCCCGGCTCTCCTCTCGGTAACGGTTGTACGATCCAAGTATCACAACCTGACATCCCCGATAAAGTCGGTCGTAGCGCAGCAGGCGCATCACGTAATGTTGCATATATTGGGTCTCCACGTACATCATTGTCGAATAACATGACAGAATCTCTGAGGTGTAATATGAAATTAATTTTTCATATCTAAGACTATCGACAGCAATATCATCTTGGAAAGTCCTCTCGGAGATGTCACGATTTATAAGAAATCTTACATCTGTTTATCGTTTCTTAGAGAATTCTGTCGTAAAATTTATATAAAAATCAATTACATGAATTGGACGATCTAAATATTGGTGGTAGCGACGTTACGCGATATAAATTGCGCTGATATAAATCTTAATTAATGCTAGCAAAAAAATGTATAAATAAAAGTATTTGAACGTGAAAGTAGCATTCTCGTCGAGAGATAGTTTGAATCTCATGCGTGCAGTTATCGGAATAGAGAAAAAAAATGAGTGCGCGATCGCCGTCTGCCTTCGTTTGAGACTCGCGCCTTTCGTCGCGAACGATCGGATAAAAGCTGAGTGGCACCCGTTGGTCGAATCAAGATTGCATCCACACGAGAGAAGGATCGTGTGCAGTTATCCCTCGACGAGATGATGACGTGCGTGCGGCCGGCAATTTAAAGTGCCATTTGCTTCCTGTGGTAGGGAACAACGGCCTCGTTTCGACATTCAATGCAGTGCCGTTAAGTATTTACGTATAACCGGCTTAATTGCCGCGGCATAATATGAAAAGTGATTCACTAAACTACGCGTTTATACGCAAACACATAGTCGGCAAAAGGGAGAGAAAAAGAATGAAAAGAAAATGAACGATACAAGCTAAGAATAGCGAGTCTTATCGAAGCGTGACGTCTTCCACGGCGCGGTTAAGGCGAATTTTAGAGACATTGAAAATAACAGGAATTTGTAAAATAAATATGTGACCAAGGATAAAAAAATACGTGACAAAAAATGAAAAAAAGCGAAGCAAATAAATACGCAGAAGATATGAATGTAATTTGTTTTTTTAATTAATTTCTTAAAAACATAATTGATTAAGTTTACTAATTTTTTAAACATTATTTGCCGATTTTTCAAATTTCTTAACAAATATGATACGATACAAGGGATATCTATAATGTAGAATTTCCTATAAGTTGTCGCGCCAAGGTAATACTAGGCGATTCCAAATCGCATTCGTTCCTCTTCGATCCAAATTGCACGAAAATCGAAGGAAATCAGAGATAAATGAAGTATTTGATAATCGAAGCTTCAAACGCGATTTTTATAGTCACACTTGTACGTAAAAACCATAATGCCACAGAAACGAGATCAAAGTATTTGTTTTCGACCTATATGTATAAAGTCAGGCTGTATATGAGTGTTATTGCGCAGAATAATAAATAAATTACTGTACAAGTAACTTACTGCGATATTGAAATCTGGTAAAGAATCAGGGGCGTAGCCAGGATTTTATTTCGGGGGGGGGGTGAGATTTTTAAAAAATTAAAATCACAGAACAACTCATAACTTTTTAAATTAAGGTAACAATATTCGTTCAGGACATTTTCTTTAGACCTTAAAGCATTTATCATTTCATTTCTCTCTCGGCTTTCAACCTTTCATTTTCATATTTTCATATTTGGTTCTAAAATTTCGGGGGGGATTTATCCCCCTAATCCCCCCCCCCCCACCCTGGCTACGCCACTCTGAAGAATATACGTTTAAACCGCGACACAGCAAAAATATTCGTAAAATCGAAAGATACTTATCTCGAGTATTTCGGATGTAATAGACATATCGATATGCACATTCGTTCGTTATGAAATGATATCGGTTCATATTATCGCAGTCATTTGCGAAAAAATCGATTTTGATTAAATCCGAGTATGTATTATATTTTCAAAGTCCGGTATACTTGCTCCAGATTCGAGAGAGAGAGAGAGATATTTATTAATTATTTCGTAATGTAAAATCTTTCATTCTTTTCAAATTATTATACGATTCAAATCATAGCAGATTTGGATGCTGGATCGTGCCGAAACTCGCGAATACATGTTTAGTAAATCCTATCTCTAGCTGTTGCTATTACTGCTATTCTGATCGCACGATGCAACGGATTCTGTGAAATTCATTCGATCCAAACCGGACAACCGTACATAAATCGCTCGCGTAAACTTCGCGGATATTGTAACTGTACGTGGCATGAGTGATACATAAATTTGCATGGGAAATTAGATCCAGCGGACTATAAATGTGCTTTTAAAGTGTTATTGCTTTTAATTTCCGAACAGCGCTATACACTGCGAGAGGAATGTTTTTTCAAAAAACTCAACCTGCCTAAATAACCAAAGTACTAAAGTTAAAATATAGCAAGTCTCGTGACTAGGTAGATTACATCGCATATTAGAAACTAGAAATTTTAATTATAAATTGCCAAATTTTTTATTATGTCTTGCATAATCTTAAAATTAATATAATTTTAAAATAGTAATGGAATATTTTTAAAATCGACAAATTAAAATAAAATGAGAAACAGAAGAGTTCTTGAAATATCCCAGAGATAGTTTGATAGCATGCATATTTTACTATTATTACGTCATTTAGTTAATTTTCTATTAGTGACTGAGACATTAAGTTGAATTTGACTAATTGTAAGAATTATGTAAGATTAATATTTTTAAATCATAATAAATAGAGAAATTGAAAATATATTCGCGAAGACGTTTTCTTGTACAGTAATTATCGATTATCAACGCTATTATCTGATTTCTCCTGGAGATATCCATATTAAATTACGAGGGTGATTATATTTTTTAAAAATATAATCACATATTCTACACTTTTAGAAAATATCTATTCTTTATGTGAAATACGAATACGTTACACTAAAAAATATAAATATTTTTTTTTAGAATATGAATTGTAAACTGCAATAAAGAAAATAAATGTCTATAAACTTTTATATCGCGCGAATAAGTTCTCGTGTAATTTCATAATTATTTCCATAATAATCTATTTATATGATAATTTCCTAGAAAGAATTGTAAATTATTAATCCTTATTATTCTTAAATATTAATTATTTAATTGGGATATTATATGATATTTTTTTTTTATTTCCAAAGAAATTATCATCGAGTCAATCGTAATATTCAGGCACATTTGTGTCGCGACAATGCGTAGGTAATTACGAGTGCCGCATCAATTAATCGACGTATTTAGTTATCTGTCTCGCGTCTGTTATTATACCAAGTAATACATGGTGGCATAATGTGTCGCCGTGTAAAACATAAACGGGCCCCGGAACCGCGTAGCACCGACGAGAGCGTGCTGCGTTGAATCAAAAGAGTTCACGCTGTACTTGATATACGCGGCACGTATGTGTGTGTCGTGTACAACCTATTGCAGACGATATTGCACGACAGAATGCTATCTCGCTCTCGAATCGCGAAGATCGACGATGGGACGAGACTGGTGAAATCGCCCGTTATAGAGCGTCCCCACCGTTCCATTCGTGCCACGATCTATCCTTCTCTGTACCCCTCTTTTTTTCTCTTTCCTCCTCCCCTCGTACAATTAGGGTTAATTAGCACGCGTAAGCGAGAAATCGCAATTGGAGCAGGCGAACGTATGAGCCAGCAGTAGCAGCAGCAGTAACAGCATCACTCGCTCTCTCTACTCGACTTTCCACAAAATCGTCCTCGCTGGACTGCGCGCATATGTCGTCATTCCTCCTGTCTTTCTCTCTCGAGCAAACATTAAAACCAGTCTAATTTCGATGATTTTAATTCTCGAGGCTACGTATATGGAGAAATGAAATTGCGATATAAAATAGCGCAATATGTGAAAGAATGTAAGCGTCATTTATGACATTAATTATCATGCATGATGCAAATGTGTTTGAAGAGTAGTTTTTCTTTACTTCTTTTAGGAAAATAAATAAATGTTATGGAACTTATTGTTCTGTAGAGTTTTTATTTTTGTTGTTGTCAATAGAAATGTAAGTGTTAAAATTTAAGCCTATAAGCAATTTTTTGTTATTCAGAAATAGTTATATGTCAACATCTTAAATCATTTTTAAGTGTCTGTTCGTATCGAAGCCTGAACTCATCGAAAGTATGCCGGCTATTATTAAATCACCTCGGTACCATGTGAAATTCTAAAGCTATCAGTGGTTATATTGTCAATTTAAATAATACTGGCGATTTCGTGGGATAACTGACGTAGGGGATAACTTCTTTAACACTCTTTATCTTTCTCTATAACGGTTAGCAATGAAAGAAGAAATCGCGTAGGTGCAACGAAATTACATAAGACGCGGAATGCATCTTGCACGAGAACGCGTAATGAGTCTTTAACTTCGCGACCTCAAAATATCTTCTAGCCATAATTTTATTAGGTAATATAAGCAAATAATACATGCGGAATATCATACGTTTCGCAAGAATTTCGAAAATTAGCGTTACTATATTGTACCACTACGTTCGAGAAAATATCCGGTTGATTCGGTTGCACAAAAATAATTAAAATCCGGCGATATTTTCTGCAAAAGTCATGGTATCGTTTAGATTAGCGGAATCGTTTACTAGCCTCAAAGCATGGCCTCTGTGACTCAGCTACCATATATCTCATATACGCAACGTTGACGAATAATTTATCGGCGAATGACGCAAGCGGATAGAGGATTATTAACCAGGAGGCGCACACACGCGAGAGATTTTACCGTATGAAAAACGTTTACACGCGAAATAAATGCATTTTTTTGCGAGAAAGGCGAGAGTCCGGTATGTTTTTCGATCGAGGACCTTGAGATGTAATCACGATCGTGACAAGGATGCATATTTATTTAGCGACGTTGCGATTATATTAACGCGTGATTAAACGCATGAAAGGATTTTCCAATAGGATCTTATCGGCGATCTCGAGCTTGTGCGTGGATATACATAAGCGCCGTGTTATCGAGCATTTACAGTATTGGTCAGAAGGCGACAAAGATGGTTGATTCCATGGTGTAAATATACTGTGTAAAAAACCATGGTGTAAAAAAATGTATTCTTTCCACCATGGGTTGATTCGATAAAGAAATAGGCTGCTATTCACTCTTTGCATTTTGCGTAAGTGTGCCATTTAACTTTGTTCACCAAATATATATATATATTTAATAAAGAGATTTCGTTTTTAACATCATAGTTAATTATCGCAGCTAATATCAATTAATATTCTTAATTTTACTTAAATCTTTCCCAAATTTTATCGTTATCTTTATTTCATGTCTTCTCAGAAAAAATATAAAATAATTACTGCTAACAATAAAGAGATTAGAGATAAGAAGTACCTAGTCTTGCCATTAAAGAATTTTTCTCAGCTGCTTGAGACGTAGCACGATATTCGTTTATCTTGTTCATTGAATGGAGATTTCGGAGAGAAGCGAGGCAAACTTTGCGTGTTCACACTGTTCACATTTCGGCTTGTTATTAACCTGCTTTCTCTTGAACGCTGACCTGTCGTTGTCATCTGTAAGTTCTTAGCGTCGCTGTTAACGTTGATTGTAAATAAATGTTGAACTATTTCGGAATAATGTTGGACTAATTCCGGGGCTAAGTCCCTTCTAGTCCAGCTCCCAGCGTGTGGCTAGTGTCTAATATTAACTTATTTCATCCCTAGTTGTCGCAATCATGAATACTTCTTTTTTTAATTTGTAATACGAACATAGTTTTTATGTTATTCGATATCGCTAGAAAATATTTTATTTAATAATGTATTTATCTCTAGTATTGTCCGTGATTTTGAAGCGAAATAATAAATATAGAAAGCATTAGTATATAGGACATTATATGTATTCAAATGTATATAAAATCTGGAAAATTTCGGGCATTATGTACATCTTTTTTAATATACTCTTCTTATTGATTTATTCTTATTTTAATTTAAAATTTTAAAATTGGTCGATAACGAGAAAGGTATATATATATATACATTGAAAAGATATGGGAAATAAAGATAGATGTGAAAATCAGTTCTGTCAATTATTAAACTTTGATAAGAGTTACACCTGAAAAGTAGTTTATTCAAGTATTTCTGAAATAGTTCAGATTTACTTAGAGGAGAAAAATCTCATAAAAGATTCAAATTTCTCTTTTGATAAACATAGGCTCAACGTAATGGAAGGGTTGTATCGGACGATGACGATTGAGTCGATATGAACGCGTTCGTTCCGCGCAATTTGCGTTCTCGCCGGCCGGTCCGCTGTTGTGCGGGATTGCTAATTCCGAACGGGACGATAAGAACGGGGCCTGAATTAAACGGGAACGAGGTGGCATCGCGCTCGCACGTACGCGAGTTGCACTTTCGCATGCAATTGCTATGCCGACTCGGTCTATCGAGCTTATAGCGCGTGATGGTGGATTAAGTAAATCATTGTTAATTAGTGATCCCTCGAATGGACAATCGCTTAGTTTAGGAAACGGGATATTGCGCCGTGCTACCGTCGCAAAATCGTCGGGCAAAAATCTTGCATAAATTTAGCGATTAGATATGCCGCGATAGACTTTCGACACATTTAATCGCTGTCTCAATTATGTTTATAATAGCGTCGCGATATTATCCGCTATGTAAAGGAACGGTATACTTCGGCATATTGAAGTTATATATTTTTTTAAGAATGTATCTTCTCATCCATTTCGTCTAGCAATATCCTTGCATTATAAAAATTTGATAGGATTAACAATGTTCTCAAGGATTTAATTAGATATGTCGTAAGATCAGTGTCAGTCTTATGTGCATCTATAATAATAATTATTATATATATATATATATATATATATATGTATGTATGTATGTATATATATATATATATATATATATATATATATATATTCATATTGTAAGTATGTGTAAAATATTTGGAAATTATTTGGAATAAACAAAAACTTTGTTCTAATAATTATTTTGATTAGAAATTCTTTTCCAAAATATGTTCTTTTTAATATATATACTTTTTATCCATGTTTTTTCTTACACTAGAAAAAAAAAGATTAGTTTCCGTGTACTTGTTCTTTCAATATATCTCTGTATATTAATAGAATTGTAATTAATGTGCGGGCAAGATAGTTATTGATAAAATAATTCTATTAAATACTCTCGCGAAGTATAACATTTCGTAGATATAATAAATATAGCAAACAATAAAGCAAACGTGGTAGAGTTTTCATGGAAAATCCTAGGTCGCGGTCAAACTTGATCCTGAGAGCCCGCCATCATCGCCTAGGTTTGCTTTAGAGGGAGAGGAAAGGAAGAGACTAGACGAGGGGAAACATCGTCAGGCAAAAGGCCCGAGGTGGTCAGGAAGGGAGGAGGTTAGTTGGAGCGAGGTGCAAAAGGTGAAAAACAGTTTGCCATCAGCATAACCGGTTCCACGTATCTCCGAGCGGGTCTTGCGCTCCTTCTTTCTCTTGTTTTCTCTCGCTCTCCTGAGACTCGCCCGATCCAGCCAACGGGGTTTCGCCCGACAGGGTCGCTCGCTTTCTTGATGATAGTCGAGTACTGGCTACCGGTAGCGGGTGTCCTTATACAGTTAAAGACATTATCTCGTCTCTTGCCCCAAATTCTGCTGACTAGTCATGAATTATTTCGCAGCTTTCAACTTGTTTGCTCAAAACGGATAAATCATTCGCTTTACTTCATTTTTTCGAAAAGAATGATTTTCCAACGTTGCTACTGAAAGAGCATCGTGATGATTTAACAAATAAGATTCCATATAGAATTTAATTTTCACCCATTGAAAATTTGCCCTTTTATACATATTAAAAACTTTAAATTTATTTCTTATTTTTATTATCTTTAAATTATTTGCAACTTTTATTTTCAAAATTGAACAATACGATCCAAAACTTGTGTTAAATTCCTAGCGAAATTATATATAAAATAAAGAATATAAGTCTAAACAATATAAAATAATTGAGACTAGAAAGTTTTATTTTCCTCTGCCGCTCATACTAGTCCGTTTTACGTTTCAATCGACACTTGGTGGACGACGAGCCTTCGTGTTTCAGATTCGGTCTTCAGAACGAGGGAAAGGACACGATTAAACAAGACGGAGATATAGCGATCTAGCGTCATCTAGGCGGTGATCGGGAGGAAGTCGGGAAAACTAGCAGGATGACAACGATACAGAGTTGCGGCGGTAGTTCGTCAAGATGCGCGAAGCGTGCCTTCGTCTTCGTGTTCGCCTGGGGACTACTGATGATCGCGGCGGTGCAGTTCCGTCACTTGGAGAACAGGACGCTGCGCCAAGATGGTGGCCCCACGGCCGAGGACGGCATCAGTAACTTGGTGGAGGTCGATGGCATCGGCAACGATCGAGGCGCAAGCCGGGGTTCTTCAGGGAGTCTGGGTCTGTCCCGATATCTCTTGCAAAGGTCGTCACTGAGCGACCTCACCAACTCTGGCGGTAACGGCGCTTTGCTAACCACCCTCACCACCCTCAGGAACGGCTTGGAAGCGACGATGAGTCCGCTCGAGCTGGAACCGTTGCTAGACAAGAGACCAGCCAAGACCGAGCAACAACTAATCGAGGAGATCGCTGATAGAATACCGAGCTTACCGCTGAGCGATTGGTCCAAAAATAACAGGCTGACAAAACGGGGCAACGAGAGTTGCGCGAAATATCCGCAGATCTACGATCTGGAATTTAATAATATCTACTGGCAAACGCTGCGAACTAGCAACGGCACATTCCAGTTTTTCGGCGCGTTTTACGACAATCGGAAATTATCGAAAATCGGGCCGGCGGTAAGAATCGTTGGCATGATTGATCGAATTGAACCAATCGTGAAGACGTATTGTCAGTTATGGTATGAAGGCGAGAGCGAGCCCAGGATCGTCGAAACGTTGGAATATAAATATATTTGGTATCCAAAATGGGGCAATTACAAGCAGGGTATCTATCAGCCATACGTGATAGCGTGTAGGGTGCCACCGCAAGCGTACGGTAAGCCGCCGTCGTCCGTTTCTATAGTGGAAAGGCGTTGCGACACGGCCACCAACCATCTCCGAGTGATTTACAACAAACCTGAACGTAAGAAGGATTTTGCGGTGTGCGTAAAGGGCCTGGACTTTCTGCACGAGGATCTGTCGGTACGACTGGTCGAATGGATCGAGTTGATCAGCCTGCTGGGTGCCGACAAGATCTACTTCTACGAGCTACAGGTGCATCCAAACGTGACCAAGGTACTGCGGCATTATCAGCGTCTGGGTATGGTGCACGTGACCCCGTTGACTCTGCCGGGCGGACAGCCTAACGTGCCTGCCTTCCAGCACATGTATCTCACGAAGAAGACCAATCACAAGCGACAGAACGAGCTGATACCCTACAACGATTGTCTTTACAAGCATATGTACGAGTACGAATATATCGCACTGCTGGACGTCGACGAGGTGATTATGCCCGTGAAGGACGCGACCTGGCGAGAGCTGATGCGCCGGGTGTTGCCCAAGGCCCTTCAGATACGGAACGAGACCCGCGCTTCGTACAACGTCAGAAACGTCTACTTCCTCGACGACCTACTGCACTCTCACGGTTACTTCAAGGACATACCCAAGTAAGTAAGGTTTCCACTTTCACGCCGCGCAGATCGACCGTCCGTGAAGGGAACGCGAAGGTGGATGGCTCGCAAGTACGTCGGTCACGGATTTGTTTTTGCGATGAATTAACACAAAAATTGCAATCACAAAGAGGAATAGAGAATTTAATAATCGAATAAATATATCTCTCGAGAAAAAACTTACGTACAATGATTCTGACATACATACGATCAGTTTTACATATCATTACATTGCTTTTTCCTTATATCTTTTTATAATGATTTTGCAAGATTTATAATATGTAATTCGTACTGAGGCAGGTATATGTTAAAATCTCTATTTTAATAAAATCGTCGAAATAATTAACTTTAGAAGGTGAAAGCTTTCGATCGTTATGGTTTCGCTACGAGAAAGAAATGTTTTTATATAGTTAATTCTGGTACGTCCTGTACTAACATCACTTGTTCCAAGAAATTCCAGCTCACGCGAAACGCAATCTTGATTCGAAAATTTTCCTCGTAGGTACATGCACATGCTCCAACACGTATACCGCTCGAAGAACTTTACGAAACCAAACCAATACATCAAGTGCTTCCACAATCCGGAACGAGTGGTCACTCTGCACAACCATTTTCCGCTGGCATGCTTGGGTGCCGGATGCACCAGTTACCCCATCGAGACCGAGGATGCGCAGCTGCAGCATTATCGCGCCGACTGTGTGCGATCGCTAAAAAAATCCTGCGTGGAGTATCGGGAGAACAGCGTGATAGACACGACGATATGGCGTTACAGGGATAAACTGATCAGCAGGGTCACCGACACCCTGAAGACGCTCGGCTTCTTCGGCCCGAGATAGCGTCGGAGATCGATCTCTCTCCCTTTTTTCTTACTCTTGTTTCTCTCTCTTCCATGAAGATTTGATCGGTCACCGCGAGAGAAGGACGAAAGAAAGGGCTGTGTGCGGGACGATGAGAAGCAATGAATCTATCAGCGGGAGGTAATTGCCGGTGGGACTTGATCAAAGATTTAATTGAACAGATAATCGAGATCGGTGTAATCGGTAAAGTGGATTTATTTCTAGTGACAGCGTAATATCGCCTCTTATACAATATTTCCATATGTTGTGTGCATGAGAAGGGTGTGGCTCGATAATCTTTGTCTGATAATAGCGCTGAAGTATGGATATTGTGTCTTGAGCGACAAAATATTTTAGCCTTATCAAGAACATTATTGAGTTCGGAGTGGTGATTGTTCGTGGAATTAATATAGCATCTTTATCATATCGCCTAAGGTACAATAGTGTACATGAAAATCGGGATTTGCATCAAAATTAAATTTTTGTTTGATACACGCATAGTTTTCGAAATGAATCCAAACCTAATAAAAAATTATCGAGTAAATCCATATTCTGGCAAATTTAACGAAATAAAATCGCGCGTAATTTACATGGAGAATTATTATGCTCAATTTATGCGAATCCCGATTAACGCGATAATTTTCGGGCATTCGTTAGCCTACGAAACGAGAATTATCTCTAGGCCGAGCGTAATTGCGGTTCGATTTGCGTATCGATAACGAAACGCAAATGTTCGATTCTAATGGCAAATCGATCGACCAGATTACGTTCGCGAAAAAAACTGCAGTATTCTTTTTCTTTCTCTCTTGTTTGTAAATAATTTTTATTAAGTCTCATATATGCTCAATATGGAATAATAAGTCTGCGATTGATCGATAGCCATAGCGAATAAGTGCAATGTATCGGTAAACAGATTATATTCGGTGTTGCATGTAATTTTAAATTTAATAAAAATTACATGGACTTTAAAGTTGTGCTTTAACGAAGAGTATAAAGAAATTACATATAAAAAAAATATAAACTAGGAAAATTATTAGTTACATTATAAGTGCATTACATTATGTCGAAAATATATTTACATAATTACGATAATGTATGTGAATTGTTTAAATGTTTAATTTAATATTTGAGAATATCTGTTTTGGAATGGTGCTAAAAAATCTCGTCATACCATTCCGACGACTGAAATGCTGTGAGGTGTGTAAGCATCGATATTAAAGACTATTTTTAAAGAATCTTCCGTAGTCGCGAAGCGGTTTGATTTTCGTAGATTTTCGAAACAGAAATCAAAAAGTATTTCAATTGTTATTGTACTCGACAAGCGAGAAAATAAATAGAAAAAGAAAATAACAATGAAGTACTACAATCAATATGATATACTATATTTTAATATCTATTGTAATTTTAATTAGAATTAGAATATTAAATTAAATTATTCAAAATAGCATGGCATGCATTCGTTAATGAGAATATGACGAATATGACCATTTCTTTGTTTCTCCAGTTGTTTTTAACCGCTTCGTGATTTCGGAGATCTTTCTTTTTTATGGTGAACCTCGATCGCTTTCTATACGATAAAAATCGATCGTTTTTTACTACTCGACGTAAGTGTCGCTTGTAAAAGCAAGAAGACGATTCATGTTTCACCATGAGACATATTAACATAAAGGGACCATTGTAGATAAGAGTCAATAAGAGTTAGAAAAATCGGTTCGCATGACGTCATTGGTCTATACGCGAGAATGAAATAATATTGTATTCTTTAAAGCATATGTAGGCTTTTCGAGCTGAAACATTGGCAGATAGATAAAATGGTATCTTTTACTTTTCTTTTATTTAATTAAATGTCGTTTTTATTTACGTTTATTTACATATAGAGATTATTATATATATATTATTATATTATGTAACAATATAGTCTCATACATACGCCCATAAGTAATTGCTTTTAGCATTAATATTGAACATAAATATGGCGCAGAGTGAACGAATGTAACATTAAAGTAAAATTACATTAATCAGCTGACACTAATTATTTTTTAAAAAGTACTATTTTTTAAATTTAGCCAATAAGAGAACCCGAGTGAATTTCTCGCGTAGCCAATATTCATGCGTTGTTTTACATAATGAAAATTTTTTGTTTCTTGTAATAATCCTCTGACGTGTGTCTGCAACATATCTGATTGTAAGATAATAAATTACTACAAGAAGATATAAACATCAATGCTTTTCTTATGTATCTCTAGATATCCTGTATTTATATTATTAGCTTTATTAGCATTAGCTACATAAATTCACATCTATGTGAGTTGTGTGAATAACGATATAGTTTTGAAATGTGTTCGCCTAACTGCGATTGGCATTAGTGTCATTCGAAACGCCTGTTGACTTACCGCGTGCGTGTCCAAATTGTCGGATGTTATCAGTGTGATGAGCGAGCACGCCGCTCGCGGCTCGACATGCGTCAGGATAATCGATGGCGATTGCAATATAACTCCCATCAACCAGGCGACGACGTACGATACTAAGAGATAGAGAGAGAGAGAGAGAGAGAGAGAGAGAGAGAGAGAGAGAGAGAGAGAGAGAGGGAGACCTCGAAATGCAACTACTAGCATCCTATTTCCTATTAATCGACGAGTTATTCATTTTATTTGTTTAAGTTTCCAAAGACATTTCGACAACTCTCGGGACATAGCACTACAATTTTTTTAATGTAAAAATAATTTTATATAAATAAATTTAAAGCAAGAAACATCAAGCGGACAACTATGGACATAAATTAGACTTTACAGACGAAGAAAACATCGCAAAACTATACCAAACGACATAACTATTTAAATTGCAACTTTAATTAAGGAAATGTGATACTGATGTACTGTAACTAATATAATTTCTTTATCGTAAACAGTTTAATGTTTAATTATAAGTAGAAATTCTAATTTTTATTCACGCTAAGCTAAAGTTATTTAATTTATGTATTCCAATTGTATTATATTAAAAAAAAATATTTTGAAGACATTTTCAAAAATTATTATATTAATATTCTTAATAAAAATGTGTAATAGTAACCTCTCCTAAATTTTCACTCATATCTCACATTTGCTTCAAGGCAATTAATCCGCATAGTAATTAAAGTAACTTTGCCGACTGGCAATATTGCAGCATAGGATTCCTTATATGTCTTTCAATAAAATTATATACACCGATAAATAAGATAACTCTCTCTCTCTCCTCTCTGTAGATAACCGACGAATAGCCTTCCGAGGGTATACAGTTTGCCGGTCGATCTCGTTCTTTTTCTTTTTCTGCTACCAATAGAAGATTTAGGCTGCGTTCGGCGAGCACGCTTTTAGCGCTATGAGCGTGCTCTGTCCTTGTTCAACTTTCAGTAGGTGACAAAGATAGAACGACGCTGTTAGCGCTAATAGCGTCTCCCCGAACGCAGCCATAATGTAATGCAAAATCTTTGCATTACGTATAGAGAAAATGAACTCTACATTTCTTTCTTTTCTTTAAAAAAACACTTTAAAAACTCACAAAAAATTAATTTTAGCTGATATGTGTGTGTGAAAGTTTTCGTTAGTTTATACTTTTAAAGAAGAAGTACATATCGCTTTTCAGGCAAAGATATTTCGATTTTTCAGCGATTACTTCGAATAATTGAATAATTCGCCAAGAGGCGATTCTTTCGCGAAACGTTAAATATATTCTTGCGTTAATCATTCGCGTATTGCGCTCATCTCATCGATCCCGTTTTTCTCTGCAAATAGCCGTCACTAAAAATAAAGCGCCTTCCCTGTTCGCCGGTTTCGTGGAGACTCGCGTAGCGCGATACTCCCCTGTGCTATGCCTGAAACCGTCGCCACAGGCGAATTTACATGATCGACGGCCTCATGTTTATTCATGTAACCTCCGTATGGTCAAATTAATACATGCCGCGCGATAATTACCGATGCCGGACATACATTCGCCTCAGCGTCCATCGTGGTCGCATACCTAAGCGTGGTCGATGCTTACGCGCGATGCCGCATTATTCATAGAGATTCATCAAAGTATACGATTAATATTTCTATTCATGAAGAAATTTACGTTTTTTAGATGCTTGAGTTAGGATTTACGGATTTATTACAATGCAATTTATACATTATAATGCAACTCCTCAATCCTTTTTTACAAGTATATAATATAGTAATGGTACATATACATGTTCGGTTAAAGGGGAGAGACGCGCAAGAATCTCCGATCATAGATGGATCCGCGTTCGCGTTGCCTCCTTCTCCGCGTCGCTTTTCGAACAAAATTTCGACGCCGGGATAAATTTGGAACAACCGTCTCACGGATATAACTCAACTACGCTCCACGTTTCTGCTTTAGTTTCGTGTTGAGGAACATGCGAGAATCACGCGCGTGTTCTTATGGCGAAAATTGCGCTTGGGTATTTGCGAGTGAACGCGGAATTTATGCTGTGTTGAAAGGTCCTTCGGGGCTCTGAAAAATCGTTCAAGGATTCGCACGACGATCGAAATAGTAAATCTTTTGTGACTATATGGTCGCGATAACCACAGTTATCAGCAGCTATGATGTAGCTTAAACACATGCCGCACTTGAAATAGTCATCTTGTTTGTGTGTGTTTGGTATATTTTTAATTACACTAGTAGGACATCTCCTATAGTATATCATATCTTCTCTAGATTTTTAATTTCCACATTTCATTAGTTCAAAATCAATATTTCTTTAACAAGCACCGGTAATTTACCGAATGATTAAAATAATCAAGGGTTTTAGCGATGTAAATATTAACAAAATCGTGTTATTTATATTAAAGCAAATAATTTTATGGACAATAAAATTCATATAAAGTACATTAATATGAAATAAATTAATATATATATATATATATAATAAGCTTTAATTTAAAGTTCAATTATTTAAAAAAATCTTCATTTTTCCACAGACATTCATTAAGCCAAAAAGTACCTTATATTTACTAGGAAAAAAACGAACTATTGCCCTAAGAATGAAGACAAATGATTCGAGTGAATAACAGATAACAGATTGCTTGATAATAATATTGACTATAATATGATTTTTAATGGCAAAGGATTATACTTGTTGCAAAAAAAATTTATCTATAAACCACTTGATTACAAAATATGACAATATTTAATAATTTCTCATTAATAACGTATGTGTATCAGAAAAGGATTGTTCTATCAATCCACAATTACGTACATACAATTAGCATAATATGTTTATATAAAACGTAATTCTTTTAGAAAACGATACAATATAGCATGATTTCGTATTATTATTTCAATTATTATATAAATATAATGAGAAGATTATGTTATTTTCATATAGCTCCTTTATGTGTTTTTTACTTACTTTTAATAATATATTTTCCCCACGTAAAATCAATGGTACTTGAAAATGTTCAATTTTAATTTATATCTAGAAGCAATAAATGTATAGAATAAGGATTCCTTTTTTCGATCGATTTTTTTTAAACTCGCGTATTTTATGTATGTATGTATGTACGTTGTACTAGATATATTCAATACAAATAAAATCGCTGTATTCACAATAGCGATTACACATGGATAAGAGAGAATAAAAACGGGATGAGAGCGATTTTTCGATCATTTTTAATTTCTACATCTTGTGATATATAAAATACGTGAATTTCAAAAAATTGATAATAAAGCTTTAGTATACATATACTACATTTATTTTACAAACTATAGGTACGTCAGAAAATATTTTGCATTTAATTGTTCGTAATAATCCGATATTGTAGTTTCAATATATACACGGGTATTTATTCATTGTTATTCGATATTATATTCGCGATGCAGAAATTCAATAAGAGTTGGAAAAATTATTTAAGAGGCTTTTTAATTTTATAGCCTCTATCTTTTTCATTTATCAGACAATTGAAAAACGACGCAATATTATACTCGCTCTTTTGATGTATTTATAAATTATTATAAATTCTATTTTCTTGAATTTAAATTCGCAACAATTACTTCCTCTTATATTTACACATCAGGTTTGTTCCAATTCATATTAATCGGTTTATTCTTAAACAAATATTGGATAGATATATTATTCGACAATTATATCAATACATTCATAACATGGGATCAGGAAGAAAATCTAATTATTAACAATAATAAAGCTAACTGACGAAGGTAAAGCGCGGTTTCGCGCTCGCTATGTAAATGGAGAATCTAATAAGAGAATATCTCTAAAGGAGGCAAGTAGAAAATGCCGCGCGCGCGAACAGAGGTGTTCGACGTGGTGGAAGTGGAGAAACCGTCGAGATGCATCAGATTCCTCCGGCTGCTGTGGAAATTCAGCAGATGCGTCTTCTCTCACGTGACGCTAATCTCCTTGGTGGTTGCTTATTGTCTAATCGGCGCATACGCCTTCGAGTCACTGGAGGCGAATAACGAGAGGAAGGTAAATTACAGGACTACTAGCAAGTACTAGAACTCTCAGTTTCTTTTATTTCAGTTGACATTTAAATTAAAGTCTTGAAATACATATATGCGTAAACATTTATGCATGAACAATATGATTAGTCATTGATCAAGTTCAGATTTTCTTCAATCGTAGAAGGCGAAGATTGGTTATAGTATATGTATCTTTCAGTTTTTGTGTCGTTCAATAATTTTTTTAGAAAAATTTTTTATCTTACTTTCTATACTTATAACTTGCTTTTATATGTAATTAATAATACGTAATTAATAGCATAGCTTTAAATGTCGACACGATTTACATGTTAATGTAAATTAGATATTCGAATCCATCATTTACGAATTTATTTCCGAGTCTACTCCGAATCAATTTACATATCTCACTCATTGTCAGAGCAAGATAATTCATAGTATAGTCATGCTATATTTATATTATTTATATTTATACGCATATTGTAACGAAATATTTACGATTTATTACTCTTTCAATATTTTTATTAAATAGTTATAAATGTTAAATGTATTTTTGTTAATTTTACTAACATTTGGATTAGTATTTTAGTTATATAAAACTACACTGTAATTTCACTGTGGATCGAAATTTACTGAGACGGAAATTGATTCGATATTAAAAGAAAAAAAGAATACAGACAAATAGTTTCACTCACATTAAATATTCTACGCTCGTGTCAAATGAATTGTTGACTGGCGCCGAGCGTCGCGACGCCAAGTGTGTAAGCGCATCGTTCTTCACCTGCGCTCTTTTCGCAGGTGAAGAAGAGCATCAAGGGCATACGAGGAAACGTTTCGGAAAAGTTATGGGAAATTACGAAGGATTTCGATGTGTTGATTCGTGAAAATTGGACGCAGCAGGCAATGAGCGAGTTGGAGGTATGTTTTGTGTTTTCCTCTATAGTTTTGCCTAAAATTATTTTTAGCTTTATAAAACAAAAGCCGAATTCACAAGCCGCTTCTTCGATGACTCGAGAAGCCATTAGAAAAATAACACGCAAATGCAAAATGTTACTTTTTTTATGTTAAATTTGATTCGATTTGACAGAAGATTATTTGTTCACGAATAATGCGCGATGCAGAAATTCGAGGATTGCCTTCTGAAAAAAATGGAGAAGGAAGGATGGGATGGCAGCGAAGAGGAAGATAATATTCAGTGGACATTCGCCGGTGCTCTGTTCTACTCCATCATTGTCATCACGACGATTGGTGAGTCGATATCTAAAATCTCAATGCATATTTCATTAATTCGAAAACGCGGCATTATTAAAATTCACAATACAACAAATTTATAGTTTACACTTACAAATCACGCATGTGTGTAGTTTAACTTAAATTAATTGTGATAATCAATTATCACACAAGTTTGTATTAAATTCGGGTCTCATTTAATTGTGTGTTATACAATCGCTCGGTGAAAAATGTATGTAGGTACATGTCTCTCCATATCTCTCTGTCTTTGGTATCACCATCGAGAATGAAGAAATATCGATAGAAAATGTTTCGATCGACAAGAATTTACTCATTACTTTCTATTTTCGTGCGTCTTTGGCTTCTCGTTCGTCTGCGTTTGATTCTTGCTCAATGACCTCCCGTAAATGACATAATCGTCGGGTTCCGGATCGTAGCCATATGGTCGTAACGACTCGAACTCATTACGATGACCATAACCGCCGTTATAGGGTCCTGAGTAATAGTCATCGAAAGACGGATGTTGATAGCCGCCGCCATACGGTCTTCGATTGCCGTAATAATTCGATGTCGGCGCGAAACCATTTGGTCTATATTTGTGCGGCGCACCCTGGAAATTATTATTATTTAATGGAGAATCGCAAGAAGATTTTTAATTACGTAAATAAATGAAACTTGAATTGAAAATCAATAAAGTGACAATAAATATCTTTCTTTAACTTATCCGAGATAATATTTCGGAACATATAATTTTTGAAATATACGAGCACGTCAAATAGTACATTATAGTAGGAGTACATCAATATTTTTGAATAGATTTAAATTCTTTTCGTTACAGGATAATATGGGTAGTGATGCCCTCCAGACAATCCTGGGAATCTTTTGCTGTTGAAACAACAGTACTTCTTCTCTCTCGCGCAGTGGCCCTAAAATCACCGTAGGCAAATTTATTAGTCAGGTTTTTCCGGATTTACGAATTTTCGAGCAAAGTCACAAACTTTCGATCAAACTTACAAATTTCAAGCCGGGGGACGGACAGTTGAAACTGTATCTGCATTTGCAAGTGTCGAACTCGCGATAACGGGGATCGTCTCTGATCCATGGTGGTACTGAATCCGAAATACCATTGTGCCCGTTCGGTTCGAATTCGGTTCGAGGAGGTCTAAAATATCGACTATGTCTCTACATTTTTTCGCATTAGAAACTAACAACGACAACATTATTGCAACATTTAAGTACTTTGGAAAATAAATTTTTAATTTGGAAAAGTGAATCGTGAAAGCATTTGACCGCGCGTAATTGACGTATGATGACACTTTGAGAAGAAATAATCCAATTGCGGAACGTAATAGATGAAACACGTAAATTTAGTGCAATTTATGAAAAATTTATATGTTGCTGATAAGTTAGCAGCCCGGGAATATGAGTCATATTTCTCGTAAAATATTGTTACGGCCATGGACTCTGCCTCGTACGCAATTAAATATACGAATAGGGATATCTATAAATTAAGCGGTCTCTCTGTGAAGAGGTGACGCTATATATTTTAATCGGATCATTGGAAATTTAATATAGAGCAAGCCGGGAGAGTACACCGGTCGACGGAAAATCCCAATTTTCCGAGATTAATGGATCTGCTTGAAAAATGCGATTTAACAGGGATTCTGATGAGATTACGTATATCATATATCGTATATCGTACGATTTTTAAAAATAGTCTCGGCAATTTTGAAAAGTCGAGTAATTCAATTAATTAACGATGATCGCGCACAATATTTGAATATTTAAAAAAAAGGGCTGCAAATAGAATGATTACCTGCCAATTATTCCCGTTGGTCCACCGGGACCCACGAGGACGCCGTTATTACCTTGGTATGTCGGTACAAGCGGTCTGCCGTTAGGACCGTAAGGCCCTGGATTCTGAGGTCTAAATCCTAACTGAATGCCGTTGTCGAAACTATCCAAATGTTCAGAAGGCTCGTGTACCTGATATCTAAAAATTGCGTGAGAAACCATGCCACCAAGTATCAAGCGTGCTACCGATTCCTTTAAACTTGATCGCCCGACTTAAGTATGATACCAATATTATAATACTCTCTTTATTTGGAAATATTAATTGAAAAATTATGCCTAATTTTTAATCGGTATATCAGAAACATTCAACAATAGATGAGTATCTACGTATAAATAAAAATTTTATTAAAAGAAATGAAGTAAAATATAATTACACGTAAACGTATAATTATATATTATATATTGTTATACTTAATAAATCATAGATTGGCAGCGCACCTGGCATCGGCGTGTCGACTTGTTTTTTGTTTATCGTCATTCCAAGTCCAAGATTCATCATTCTCAGCGGTTGCCGTCGCGATCGCAGCGAAAAAGATTAAAAGAGAAATACACATTTTTTATTATCTATTAGAATGGCAGAATCAAGGCACTTAACGCAATGCGTTTCAGTTAATGTTGCCAGAAAAAAAAGATGTACGGGTACGCATAACATTCGAAGTCGACTAAACGAGAGTGAAAGTGAATCGCTTCTTTATATATGCATTGCGGGAAGGTGAACGCATGGTTATGTTTCGAGGTCTTTTCGAATGATAATCATCTGCGATCAATGGACTGTTTTTTTCTTATTCGTTCCCATACAAATCTCGAAAATTTGACTGCTTCACGCAACATCATATTTTAAAATAAGTAATTTTTGGTAAAAATGTAAATTCGAAATATTATGCATTTATGAACACTGATAATGTAAATTTAAATTATGTATATATGCATTTATAAGCATTAGTAATATTTGATAATTGGTATTTCAGATTTGTATAGTGTGCCAATTACTATCCTTAATAGGATAAAATGATTATGTTGTGGATATATTATTTAATCCTTGTCTTATATACTCTGCTACGATCAATTTTCCCGAAAAATTTATCTAAGAAACATATGTTTTAATCGAATTGCACTTTTTCTATTTTTCTTCTTTCTAGAATATTACCGGTAAGCAATTTCTTCAAATCCTTAGATTTTATTTAATAATTTATGTATTTTAAAAGAACTTATTTTTGTCTGCTAGTTCTGATTTGATTCGCAACAGTCTTTCAATGCGCGAGATATATACGAGTCATAAAAGAATCGTCGCATTCTTTCTTTAAAATGAATATTCCTACTTCCATCTTCTACTAGGAACATTTGCTTGACTATTATATTTATATTCAGTAGAAGCGTCGCTCGTGACATCTTAATATAACATGAGAAGAATATTTCAGAAAAATCTTAATTATTTTGTAAAAATAATAATAGCGCGCGAGCAATTCGAATTTTTTACAGTTTCTTAATTTAATGGTAAGTAAAATATCAGCATAAATAAGTTTAATAAAATTTAGCCTAAAATAAATGACATTTGCCGCAGCAAACTCAATTGCAGCGAAATTACTATGCGAGCGTCTGCTGATTTACAAACGTAACATTATTATGCGATATACAAGCGTGTATAAGCGTAGGTGGATCTCGTAGGATTTTGGGGCCGATTCCGCTTCTTCGAGCGTTCGTCCTTCGAACTGGGAAAACCCGGTTCTTCGACTTCGAAGGAGAGAAGCCGCTTGGTTGGTCGCGCTAGTATGCGCTCTTTGACCTCCTTCTTAAAGTAAAATCAAGATAGGTACATGGCGTAACGTTAATTCCCGCGAGCGTCTTCATTCCGCTCGACATCAAAATTACTACCATTAGAGATTTACAGCCTTCACTTTTGAAAAATATATCCTTCATTAAGTTGTTTGCCGAACGATCCGCGTCACACGTCAAATAAAGATTATAAGCCACAAGTATCTGTAAAGTTGTATTTTTATTTTGTTGCTATTTATATATATGACCACCTTAAACTTTATTCTATTGTGCAATGGATATTAAAATACTATTTTATTTTACAATATAAATATATATATATTATATATATATATATATATATTATATTGTAAAATAAAATACTATTTTATTTTACAATATAAATATATATATATATATATATATATATATTGTAAAATAAAATAGTATTTTAATATCCATTGCACAATAGAATAAAGTTTAAGGTGGTCATATATATAAATAGCAACAAAATAAAAATACAACTTTACAGATACTTGTGGCTTATAATCTTTATTTATACGACGTGTGACGCGGATCGTTCGGCAAACAACTTAATGAAGGATATATTTTTCAAAAGTGAAGGCTGTAAATCTCTAATGGTAGTAATTTTGATGTCGAGCGGAAATATATATATATATATATATATATATATATACCCATGCCCATATATTTTCTATGTATGAGATGGATTTCTATATTTCAGCTATTTAATTTATATAGAGTAGATGGAGTTTTATCGATTTATGAGAATTTATTCGATTTATGAACGAAATATAAAAGAGCAATAGAAATTTTTTTGATAAACTTTTTTGAAAATATGATTTTTTGTCGGTGACCAAGCTAATTCAAATGTAGATCGTCGATGTGCATCGTCTGCATTTCTAAAGGAAGGGCAAGCGTGTCAAAGTAATGCAAAATGCTTTTTATTTCGTGGCTGCTTTGAAATTCATTCCCGGAATGACATCCTTTCATTATGAGATTAAACGCAAAAGTTCAAACAGTGGAATTTTATATTTTGAGCAAAGCAGCTATAAATAAACTAACAAACATACATTTTTCATGTAAACTCCGAATGTATAAAAACTGCAAACTGCTCACTAATACTTCAAGAATTTAAGAAAATCGAATTGAAACTATTACGAACTGGGGTCATGGATACTTTGAAAATTTAAAAGAAAATCTAATTCGATTAAGCGACCCCTTTCCGAACAAGCGTACTGGATTAGGCGTTAAAGGTGAACGATGCTATGAATACTTTCGCTCGCTTAAAGTATGTTATACTATTGCAACACACGTTATATACATAGATATCCAATTGACATATTTTCAGATATTTTATTTCAAGTTCAAGTTATAAATTCGTAAGCATATTAAATTTACAATTTGTATAATAGAATAGAGGAATAAAAGAGATTAAGATAAGTAAATATAAAAAGGAAATATATAATAACAAAGAGTAATAATTGCATCGCATAATTGGGATACTTTTAAAAGCATACAAAAAGATACAATGAACGCTTACGATTTGCAAGAAAACTGAGACTGACAAGAATGGGATTTGTCCAAACTTTTTCAATTATTTTGTTTTTTTCTTTACCAGAAATTCTTTAAGTAAATGTTTCTAAAATGCAAGATTGAATTAAACACTGTAACTTTTCGTCATGGATTGATATAATATCCTCGCCACTTTGAGAGAAGCTTATTGCACGAATCCGCGACGAATTCATTTCGCGGTTTTACCGGAAAGGACGTTCCTTCGTTTTTTAAATTAATTTCCTGACACATAACCTTTTTCTAAGTAATTTCCTCCCATTATAAATACGATAAAAAGTGCTTTGACCGTACTTTGACCGTTCATCGCGATTTTGCCTTGTTTGCTCTGTTTCTCATCACAGAAGATAATAGATAATAGCAAAATAAGAAAGTTAACTCACAATTAATCATACTCGCGATATTTTTTAAATATAAAATATGTGTATATTTTTATGTGTATTAACACTATTACTTCCCAGTTTTTTGTTTCAAATGATCTTTGATTATCGTATTGTATTTGGAAAGTTATGAGATAGATTGTACTACTTTTATCAAAAAAATAATAAAAATAATTTATTATTACTTCTATACGTTGCATACATTTAAAGAATGTATCAATATTAGTTAACATTTTAATGACGGTTACTTCACATCATTTATATAACGTTCACATTATTTGACCAAAGAAAATGTTTAATCTTTGATATTAAACATCTCGGCGCTATAAATCCTTTAATTAAAATCCTGTTGGAAAAAGGTATATATAAAATTAATTAAAGAATAATCTTTTATTATTTTAGTATCTTATCCTTGAAGCTTAATTTCTAAGATTTAAAATCAACTGTATAATTTTTTTGGTTTATATCTTCAAAATTAACAACTTTGTATTGAGGTAAAATCGCCATTATTCTTAATTCCTGATATAAAAACTTGTATTTTAACAATATTAATTTTGACAATTATCTTTATTTAATTTGACAATAAAATATGCCTTGTATCCGCAACACGTCTATTTCAAAGAGGAAATTGATGTTACATGTCCGAACGGGACGTCGACGTATTTTCTCGTGGTCTCGGAGTCGTTTCCGGCTTGTAATTGCATAAAAAATTAGCTTCAGCGATATTAGACACGACTTATTGATAAGAAATAGAGGTTTATCGAAATTTTTAACAGATGAACGTTACTGCGATCGAACGAACTAATCCTTCGACAATGGCAAAAATTGATTTCTTCGACAGGCTCCTCGCGCGTTTGTGCCACTCCCTCTCCTTATATTTTCTTCCTTTTCGAATAATTTCCTGCCATCGACTGTGCGACCTATTTCTCATCTTCCTCCGCTATTCCTTCTTTCCCCCTCCCTCCCTCCCTCCCCCCACTCTCTCTCTCTCTCTCTCTCTCTCTCTCTTGGCTTTTATCTCCTTGCCGGAATAAAAATATTACATCGCTCAGGATAAAAAGAGAAATGGAAAGTAAAGGTAAGATCTCGCAATGTCTTTTTGACATCTTAGGATTCCCGGAGAATTCATGTATTCACTATGAGAAAACGGAGTTTTTACTTCACACATACCCTCATCCTGGACGCTTTCCCATCCCGGTTGCATACGGTTGCATAATGCATAATACTACGCTGCCCCTTAAATTTATACTATATGCGAGAGAGATTCTTCTTTTCTAACAGTTTCAACAGAGAATAAGTCTGTCACAAACACCATTATTTATAATTGAATCAGATAAAGATACTTATCATTTTTTTAAATACTTATCGCCTCATCATAATTACATATTACAGAAAGGACTGCGCTCCATCGCAAAATTTGTTATCGCGCAAAGTCGCGAAATCAATCCCGTTCAAGGCGATCCAAATTGCCTTCTTCGCACATTTCACCGCGAGATCGTCGTAATAAATGGCTTCTTTGGAGTAAAATTACGAAATTGGATCGCCGCCCCTGTTTTTACGTTTCCCGGAGCGCGGATAAATCCGTCCTTTTCCGATAAAGTGGAAAAAGACTTATTATGGGTGCATTTTGACTAGGTTTCTTGCAATAGGCAACTTCGTCAATAAAAAACTAACAAAGTAACATAATAAAAAGATTGATAGAGTTTATCCCGTTTTATTCTGCAAATGATAGGTTTTTGTTCCAAACATTTTGAAAATGAAGAAAATTTTGAAATAGAGAAAAACGTAAATATAAAACAAATTGATTCTGTTTTATTAAAAAAACATATACATATTTAGCTCATTGCAATTCAAATAACAGTTTTAAGATTTGCATAAGCAAAATTATTCGAATAATTCGATTTAAAAAAGTAGGTAACATTGACCTACTTACTTCGGATAATTTATCGTATCATATTATAACTGTGTCTATAAAAAGAAACATATTTTATATAGAAAATTTATTTATTTTTTTATAATTTTAAATATTTTTTAACAATATTTTCCGATGCTTTAGTATTAATATTTCATTACAAAATTATTTCATATATTTTTTCTACAAAACCTTTATAGTACACTTTCTCGGTATCATCAGAAAATTTTCACATTTTTATATTATTAATAAAATTAAAAATTTAAAAACTATGTATAAATTTTTTCATTATCCTTGGTTTAATAATGGAGAGAAATGTGCACTATTTCTAGTAATTTTATAAAACAGTTATAAAATACTCGATAGCCGGGAATGCAAATCACGTTGCCGAATAACGGATCTTATGTAACATATGGGATAATTTCACGTATCATCGATAAGGAATCTCGGCGACCTTGACCCAGATTTGTAGACGAAATTGTGAGACTACTCGAGGTCTCAAAGAAAAGATTCAAGGCCGAGGCGAGTGCAACTAAAGATAATCTTAACGGCCTTGTCGATTCGTTTTCTATAATTTGAGATTTTAAGTCGATGATTAAACTTGACTTAGAATGTACGGCCCCATTGTCGCGATCGAGTTCATTTAGTAAAACGATTCTTCACTCGCGATACGACCAAACAGTAGTGATTTCTTATTACGTCTACTCCTTACAAATTGCTTCATATAACTTTCATCGAATAAATTTTCCTTTGGCGCATTCTATTCTTTATTTCGTTTCCTCTGTTTTAGGATACGGTCACATTGCACCGAAAACAAAAAATGGAAAAGTAGTGACTATTTTTTACGCCATTCTCGGCATTCCGCTTATGTTGCTGTGCCTATCAAATATCGGAGACGTGATGGCGTCGAGTTTTAGGTAACAGATAATGTTCACTCATGTATACATATGGACTACGTATTTAAAAAATGGAAAACTTGCCAAGTTATATTTCGCACATTATATAAAATATTTACAAATTTTCATTAGTGCTGAAAAATAATTGTTTTCTTTTGTACTCGCGGTATTTTTAGGTTTCTTTATTGGAAAGTGTGCTGTTACGTGTGCACAAAACCACCTAAAAAACGGCGAGGACGCAACAATCTAATTAGGTCGCATTCTGTTCGTCAACCAGGGTAATTTTATGTATGCTATAAAAATGTAAAACGAACGTTCTATTCTATGATATAAAAATGTGGTAGAGAGAGGAAAATTAAGAAAAGCAAAAGTCCAAATTTCGTAAAAGTATGCACTGTATAATGTGTCAAGTAAGGATTACGGATCAGTAACGAATTAATGTGTCGCATAAGAAGAATGCCACACGTTCCTAAGGACTTTTAGATTTCTATTAAAAAATTAAATAGAATTAATTTACTGTTCTGTGTACGAGTATAAAAACCTGTACACAATTGTATAGTGATATGTATATTATACTTTATAAGGCGATACGGATCAAGCAGAGGCCCGTTTCGCCGATCAGTCAGAGTGAGTCAACGATCAGCTGACTCGGCCTTGGGGCTTTCCGAGAGTATGACAAAATCTTCATACTCTGATACTGATTGTAGGTAAGATCATTGTATCATTTTATTTCAATTCGATCGTCTGATTTGTCAAGGAATTAATAATACCATATCTTTTAAATAGAATTAAATATTTTACGTGTAAATAGTGTTTCTAATTAAACGTCATCTGACTAATGCAACGTTATAGCACACAAATATGATTTAATTATATATAATTTGAAAAATTCTAGTATAATAAAGGATAATAGGATAAAATGTATGGAAAACAAAAAACTGTAGGTATATGTCTCGACGAATGGAAGGAGGTGAATCAAAGGCAATTGCTTATGCACCTTCTACAAATCATCCAATGGAAATTAAGGCCGCGACCATGCCACGTTATTCGGATATTCCAGTGGCGACTCCGAGAAACGTAAGAGGTACTTTTAATCGATATAAATTATTTATTTCATTGCTGCTGGTTAATCATATCGACTTTAAATTAATTATAAAGCTGACAGATATAAAATAATGTACGTAAACACGTTGTATCCCGAACTAATTTTGTAAAAAGAGATATTATTTGTGTTGTCACGCACAGACAATCAAAATAAAGAAACAGATATATGGTGGATAATTTAAATTTTATATTAAATTTAACCGAATTTCTCTATCTCTGTTGTTTATCTTGTTTATACGTTATTTACATAATAAAAGAGTTGCAAACGATATGTCGGTGTCACATACGAAATTACACGAAATCACACAACTGAGATACAAAGTGGTGCTATCGTCGGTCCCCGTAAAATACCCGCTCGATATTAATTAATTAATTCAAGCGCATCGATTGCGCCACATTGCACTCGTTATCAACTCATCGATTAATTAAACTATCGGCTGGTTTGCGTTACTTTCATTATCGCGTACAGCCAGTCCCAGAATAACGACACAGTCGCTGGACAGAAAATTGCTGATGAGTCCGAATGAAGCGGATCGCTCGCCGGTTTTATGTAACAAATACGCATTAGATGATTTGGAAGACGAAGCATCGAGGTGGCAGCAGCCGCCTCAAAATAAGGGTAAGTATATCAATATATCTATTAGTATCGATTATACGTAATTCTCTAAGAGCAAAACGAAAATAAATGATCCCCTTTTTGCATGAAAAGATGGCTAATTCTCTTCTAGTAATCATTTCTTATCTCATTATCGCGTATACAATACGATACTATCCATGCTATCTTCCATACATGTAATGATACTATTAGCTTAGAACAAAAATAAGTATCCGTGCTATTTAAGACGATCAAAGAGGTCGCTCTTTGAAGCGCTTGAAGAAATTAAACAAAACCGACGCTATTACAGTCGAGAACTCAGAGAAACCGCAAAGCAACGAAACGGCCGAAGAGTTGGATGGCGTTGAAAAGCGAGCTTCCTTCAGTCCCAGATCCTTGCCGAGAAGATGTCTTTCTGTGGAAGGAGCCACGACGAATAATCATAGAACGAATTCGTCGTCGGGACTCCGACCAGCTTCGATCTATTTGGAAATGGAATATATGAGAAGATCGCAGTCCAGCAAAAGTAGACGCACCAGAAGCAATTATTCTGTCGGTGAGCAAACGACGATAAACGATAAATAAATTTCGTCAGATCAATCTAAATTTGTAATAATCGATGCTTTTCGACCATTTGTTTCGGTAAAAATTTCAGGAGAGTGATTGAATTATGTATATCCAAATTATATCAACAACTTATATTAACGGATATTAAGATCTAAATAGGAGTTAAGCTTTTTTAGAATGAAAATAAAATTCACAATTCGTAGCATTCGTAATATGGAACGTAATATTTGTCTTTAACGTTTCTAACTTGTGCTACTTATATATCTAGTTTAACTTATAATTAAATGTACTTCTAATTATATCGAACAATAAGTCATTCAGAGCTCTTAAAATGTATCTACAACTACAAATTACATTACGCGATTCTGACATTACTTTTGATCGTTAAATAACTTTCTCTAGCGCGTTCTTACAAACGGGGACCGCCGCCGTCGCCGAGGATTATGTCGCCGATGGGATTTGCCGTGCATCGACAGGTTTACGCCGACGATATTGATTTTGACTACGAGTACTATAGCGCCGCGGATGATCAGGAAAGACAACCGACTAAGCCCGTGCCTATTTGGCTGTGCGTTTTTCTGGTCGTCAGTTATATATTCGGCGGCGCTTTCCTCTTCAGCGAGTGGGAAAAGTGGGAGTTTATCGACTCGGCTTACTTCTGTTTCATCACGTTGACCACCATCGGTTTGTTTCCCAATTAGTCATCCCTTTCTCGCGGTTCACAAAAGACAAGATGCAACTGTTTCCTGATGCTCGCTTAATCGAGACTACCATGTTGTATATCGATTCTCTTCAAAGATATAATTTTATCTCGCTATTTTATTGTCAGCCTTAGAAACTCACCTTGACTTAATTTTATTAAAATAATATTCGTTCGTAATCATTTGAAAATATTTAATATATTTATCTATATAACTATATATCTTCTGTGACGATTTTAGAGGCTCTACTTCCGCTTATCTCTATCCATTTATTTATTGATCTTGCGTTTATTTCAAACACGATGACGTAAAACACGCACAATCTCCTCTATTTTAAGGTTTTGGCGACTTTGTGCCGGCATACAATTTGGGCGCGCAGAAGGGCATCGCCCTTTGTTCTCTCTACCTGCTATTTGGAATTGCCTTGCTGGCAATGAGCTTTAATCTGGTGCAAGAGGAGGTCATCAACAACGTGAAGAGCGTCGCGAAGAGGCTGGGTATCATCAAAGAGACCGACGAGGAAGAGGAGGAGGAGGAGGCCGAGGACTATGACGAATACGACGCCGAGTACGAAGATGAGGTCTATGAAAACGAGCCTAAGCTCTGATCTCGCTCTGATTTTCGGCTTACCGTTCGACGAGATCGGGGATGCGAGTCATTCGTCTTTGTATACATGGCGAAAGATCCAGAGGATTTCTCGGTTCACGTCTCGATCGACATACATATGAGTCAGTTTTGTGCTATAGACAGATCTGATCTTGCGTTGATCGAGAATTCCCGATCAAGTAATCTGGCTCTTTTCGCGCAAGTCTTGTCAAGAATAAATCGGTATATACAAACGTATCAAGTTTACTATATGTATATAAACGCAATAATTTATCTCAATTATCTTTTTCAATTTACAGATATTCGAATAGCGGATAATATTGAAATTGTAATTCCTTACAGCTTTCAAAGATCTTTCGGCTTGGAAACTTTTCATATATGGTATTTCAACGTTACATATCTAATATGTATTGTGTCTGCTGACACACAATGCTGAGAAATATTATTATTAAGAGAATTACATACTATTATTAATTGTACCAATGGAATAACGACAAAGAGAGAAACAGACTACAGCTTGCGAACATTGCGAATAGTGCTGCATAATATTGCTACGTATACATACAAGTCTGAGAATTAGTTTCTATAAAATGAATAGGAGAACAATAGCGGAATGCAATTAAATTTGCATACACTTTGCACATTGGTAGCTTTGATATTTAGTCGACATTTGCATTTTGAATATTTTCCTTTCAAATTTCATCCAATAGTCATTCGCAATGAGTTCTACGTTATTAGAAATATTTTAGATAATTATTACGTAATTATTATTATTATTATTAGCGCCTTAATAATTAATATTATAATATTGGTTACCAGATTTTTATATTATTATAGTACATATATATTATTTTTACAGAAATGTTTTTACATAAAAACTATCATTCTCGTTTTTTTCTTTTTATCATACTCTGCTCAATTTATCATTTCTTCTTTTATTAATTTTTAAATTTTGCAAAAGTTATCGAGATGTTTACTCACTTATTTAGAAATAAGTGAAATATAAAGATTTACATTTACATATATTTTTCTAATCTTCTTTGGGAATAAAACAGCGACACAAAGATAAAAGCGAGCGCAACGTCTATTCATTGCTCGAGGAACTATATGGAACCGCTAAAAATCTGATATTCTCACATTTTCAAGAAACAGTGTTATTTTCCTGCAATCTCTTAAATTTTCTTCGAACGCACGCGACGCGAGAATACGCGATTATCTTCCAGCGGACACGATATTTTCGCGCGGCTTACTACTTTCCGCGCGCAGAAGATTGTTCTTACAATATTTTCCCGGACGCACTTGCCGCATGCAAAATTCACGCTTGCTATGCAAATCCCTTTCATCCCCTTTGCGACCCATATACGTTCTAGTACATTTTAGCTACTACGCTCGCAGTCGCATTTCGTCGTTTAAATCGCGAGGACGTTAATCGTCTCGACGACGACGGTGGCGACGGCGGCGGTATCCAGTTAACGGCTCCGGCTTCAACGACTCGATAATCGCGCGATAAAGCCCACTCAAAGAAGAAATAATAGTCGCTAAGAACTTTCGTTCGCGTCCATTACGAACGAACAATCCTGGCACGGGCGGAATCTGCATTTCATAAATTTTAAAGTCAACCGAGACGACGCGCTGTTCTCTCTCTCTCTCTCTCTCTCTCTCATTCTCTCAGCGTCACGAAATTATTCTCTACGAAAAAGTTAAATATTTTTGCGTAGGTATACATACCGGTGAATGATCGATCAAAAGATTATATTGTCAAACACAATCCCTTGTACTTAATTTTTATCGATTATTCAAATTTAAAAAAAGTACTATACAAAATTGGCAAGAAAAGAATTTTTACTATTCCTCGTTTACATTCTAACTGCTTTTTTTCTCAAATTTTAATATTTCAACATTTTGTTCATCTAACGCTAACCGAAGCAGTGAGACGGGGTTTGTCTATCGGGTGTCTGGCAAGTCCGCCAATTCGATCGGCAGCACGACTAAACCCAGGCGACTTGAACCCGGTTATTTTCGGCGACGCGCTATTTTAGGATAGTGCATGTCGTGGCGCGGGGTGGCCACGAAGAAATCAGTTTACGGGGAAACTTGGTCGAGATGGCTTGTTCTCCATATGTTTGCACACCGGCAATTAGGACTCAGACTCTATCTCGATCATCGCCGAACTTGGATCTTTTCGCAAAAGCATAGTGAGCAACGGAATATCGTTCGAAATTTAATTGCTCGTTGCAAAGTGTACGTATACGCGCGTAATAATGATGTAACGGGAGTGTCGCTTGGATGCCGAAATTGAAACAATTAACGATCGTGCACGTGCTGTTACGTCGAGGAATCGAGGTAACTTTTCGAGAAGAATTGCAAACACACATCGGGTTATTCGCGGTGAGACTATCGATAAGACTCTGAGAAAAACATGATCTACAAGAAGAAACGAGAATTGTAAACTTAATAAACGGTAATGCGTCTTTCTAACACGTGGCGGCGGCTTCTCGCAATTGTCTGTCTAATGTAATAGTCCCGTGTAATAGACATGTGAGTCCAAGTATAGCTTTCGCAAAACGAGCATTACACGCAGAAATCCCGTCTTAATGGAGACCCAATTGGGATTGTAGCGTGCGAGAGATACGAGGTTAATGATGATCCCGGGATTTGGAATCGATTCTGTTGTCACATGATCTTACGATTGATCCTACAGTCGATTATCGCGCGTCATCGTTTCACCTTCGTTATACAAAATGAAATTGCCAATATCATATCCATCGGTGCTACGAACGATACCGGCATCGCGCGAGTATCGAGTTGTTCAACTTCTCTACTACATGGCATATTCTGCATTAAATATAGAAATTTTTTCAACACAAATGTTCATCAAAAATGTTTCACCGTTCTAATATCGGGACAGTAGTAAAACCGGAAATAAATTTCAATATTGCATATATATTATATTTCTACAAATATGTAGACTGATATATCGAGTATCTTATTATTAGCATTACTATGATAAGCCATTTCTGTAATTTGGAATATAGTGCTTGCTTGAAACGTTTATACATATAAAATATATTTCGTTGAGTTCATAGAACCGCAAAGAGAACCGCATAATTCATGTTTTGTGTTAATTTAAAACGTAGGAATACTCGAACAATGTGTAAATTATGTTTCGTTGATTTATTCCCAATTTGCGAAAAGTCTGGGCAGATTGAAGGAATTTAATTAAAATCGAATTACATCCCGCGTCGACGACTTCGGGGAAATCGTCGATCATTTTTCGCGGGATCGTAAACAGTTTCACAATAGATTTTGTTAAGCGGCCAAGTGGCTCATCCCTCCCGCAGTGGCGACGACGACGTCGCGTTTTCGATTCCCCGTGGACCGCAACGGAGTCGATACCAGACTCCAGGAATCAGAAGAGACTCGGAGATGCGACGTTTCCCATTAAATTTGCCCGGCGTAATTCCCCATTAGCCCCGGTCAATGCTCGCACATATAAGAGTTTGCGATCTTCTCATATCTCCTTACACTCCGTTCTTCCGCATAGCTATAGGTAATAACGGCATCGCGATAATCGTAATAATTAAACATGCGTTTTTTTAGGTCATCAATTTGAGGAGAGAAAATCTAACTTAAATAATATCAGCGCATTAATTGACATGTACACATTGTGTATTGTGTTGTACTTTTAATATACGATTGAAAATGCATTTTTTTGGTGAAAAGTTTATAAATCTTATCGTGTATAGCGATAGATATTTTAATAACAAGTTGAAAAGTTGAAAGTTGAAAAGACAAATTACAGTCACGGTCGTAATTATTATAATCTGAATTGGTATTTTTGTGCAAACTGAGGCAACCGATCCAACTTAAGAAAAAAATCTGATATGTACAACGCGCATTCATCAGACTTTAAATTAGCGAGCGAGATTTCCCCGCCGGCCTTCGATCAGAAGATGATATTACGAAACAAAGCCTATTCTTCGGCTGCGGTTTTCGAGCAACACGGTGAATTCCTGTGGTGACTTGGTTTCGCGGTTTCTCGCGAAAGGCATTTCATAATTGTCAATGAATCATTAGGGTTAGGACAAGGATCAAAGGTCCGAGGTGACCATTCCGCGTGGTTACGCGAGAGTCTACCCGCCCGTAGCGATATCGCGAACAACAGAGAGCAACGACGAGAGCTCAGCGAGAGTTCCGGCAATCCGGAAGCGTCATGAATCGGCTCCAAGTGACGAGGTGATCGAAGTGACATCGTCACGAGGAGCCGTCATTGTCGATGGAAACGGACAGAACGTCCCGTTCGTCGGCCAGTAAGAGCTGGCAGCGTGGAAGTTATCGCGGCCGGAGCGGAAGGCGGCGGAAACGCAAGCGGAAGCCGTGGAGTGAGCGGATCGCCGACTGGTCCAGGGCACTGATAGCCTTCCTCTTCAGTAACGTCGGCATCGTGTGTCTGGTGGTGGGCTACACTATAGCGGGCGCCTTCCTATTTAAAAACATCGAGGGTAGAACCAGCTTGAATCTCGCCGGCGACGTCATCAAGCTAAGAAATCTGACGGCCGCCACCCTTTGGGAACTTACCTCCAAGGTAAAAGATTTATGCGAATTGAGCTACACGCTGTGATTTCCCGCAGCAGCGGAATTGAGTGATATCACCGGGGACATATACGGACTTTATCCGTATATTTTTTGCAAGTGTTTTGTTACACGTACTTTCACGCGCTCGGATTTGATTTCTCTTTGACAAAAATCTCGAGGAAAGAAATGAATGTCACCAACATTAAAATTAGTTTCGAGATACTTTTTGTGTTTTACAATGACAGAGACTATAATTTATATTATTAGATTATGTCATTCATCGGTTCGATGAATTTCTACGTAATAAGTTTGTGGCTCTCTGTTGTAAATCCCTGTATATCTTATATTAATCAATTCTTTTTAATATTCTAATACTGTTTATAGGAAAATGTGTTTTCGGAAAAGCTTTGGAAGGCGAAGGTGAGAGACATTCTCGAGAATTACCAGAGAAAGGTAGTGTCAGCCATAAAAAATGGGTACGATGGTGTGGAGGAAAATAAGTGGACCTTTGCCGGTGCTTTTCTGTATTCCCTTACCGTAATAACGACCATCGGTGAGTCTCGTTTATACATATATATTTATATAATTATCAGTATATTTTAGCAATTTGTTTTCATTTTATTTGCAATCTTATTTGTGCTTTGATTTTTCTATTTACTTTAATTTCTTAATTTATTTTAAAAGTTACATATCTAGAGCTTCGGTATATTCGTATTTGTCTTTAAGAATAAAACGCGGCGTGGAAAAAGTAAGGATAAGTGTCAGAGAAACTCTTGAAAAATGCAGACAGTTTACTCGCTGCTGGATATTTTGCCATACTAAATATGGTACGCTTATTTGCGCTGTTAATGCCCGACTAATGCTCATTTTTCTCGTCGTGACTGATAAATCTCATTAAAGACTTTTATACCGGCTATGAAAATGTTTCGAGATAAAGTCTTTTGAATTTAACAATAAAATTGTGCGACAGACTGACTTTTCAATATTTTATAAAGCTAATGAGCTATGACCAAACATTTAGACAATTTATGTAAATGAATCATAAATATGTTTAAATACTTAGGATCAATTTAACCTCCACTTTATTATAAAAACAAAATGAATAATTTTTCGGATATACGCGTACATATCTAGCAAATGGATATTGAGGACAACACGTTGCAATATGGTAAGAAAAATTCGGATAGGAATTCTAGCGAGCAATGTGCTCTCCAAATAAGTAGCTATGTCCGAAAATAAAAAGAGCGAATTTAAATTGTAAAAATCGTCGGACGGATCTCGAGCTGAAAAATATATACATAAATCTTTGTCTGTCTGAAATATCAGTTGAGAAAAAGGATTGTTAAAACCGAAAGAGAAAGAGAAAGAAAGAGAGAGACAGAGAGTGAGAGAGAGAGAGAGAGAGAGAGAGAGAGAGAGAGAACAATGATAAAAAATATTCGTTAAATTCCGGTGGCCATTTATATCTATCAGTCTTTTTTATTTCCAATACTTTTTTGATAAAATATTTCGTAGCTCGAAATATTTTAGAATGCAAGTAATAAAAGTTTAAATTTACAAAACTAATAATTATTTTACCGTGTTTGCGCGCGCACGCAATTACGTATTGCGTGTTAAAATCTGACAATTAAAACTCTTCTATTCATTCAATAAGAAAGAAAATGCAGACTCATTTTGTTCTATGTCAATTGCAGAATAAATTGATCGATTTACTTATATTTGTCAGTGGCATAGCTGAAATATTTTCATATTAATTTTAATTTTAATAATTATATTTTAATTATTTTTATGGACTAATTGTCAATCTTATAATCCTTTATTTCTCTATACATTTGCTATATTATTTTTATATATTCTATACATTAGATGCTTCTCTGTCTGTTTAAAAATTTCTAAGAAAAATCTTAATATAAAAATTCTTTTAGTCGAATAAATAATTATCAAAAAAGCACAGTTTAATATAGAGATCAGTTTCTATAGCACAGGAAACTTATTGAAATTCAGTTTTAACTTTAACTCCCTATAGAAAGCCAATTTTTTCATTAATGGATGAGAATAATCAAAATTTAACACAATTTAAAATAAACAAACTAACATATATGATGAAATTATGAATTTCTTGTTGTCGATTTTTGTAAGCACGTTTACTACAAAAGTCACTTTGTTCTCAATCTATTGCGATCTAATGCGTCAAAGAAGATCAAGTTATCACATTGGACAGAAAAATCGACGTGAAACGACGGATAGTTACTGGTATCCAGGCCACGAATAGTATTCTGAGATGTAGGATTTATCATTTTCCGGCGCCGCGGCAATGAAAGGGTAAAGTGATATTAATGACTTTAACGTGATGGCGGCTTTGTTCTCAGCGTTGTGCGTGCTACATCGTATGCGAGTGTGCGCAAAGAGTATAAATCATGATTACTTGGCGAAATTACGCGAAAGGAATTGCGCGATTCATGTGGCTATCGCATAAATTAGAAATACATAAAAGTATTAACACGGCTACAGATATATATATATATATATATATATATATATATATATATATATATATATATATCTGATATCCTAACATATCTAGTCTTTACAATATAAATCATTTTAAATCAATATTTTTTCAGTAAATACTTAGCATCAATAATAGAACATTAGATATAAATGTTGCTCTGTGATAAATGAAATTAACACAAATATTGTTGCATAATAATTTGACAGCTAGAACAATAAATATTAAATAATTCTAATGTACCACACTGACCATGTAATTAAACCACTGATGATAATTTATATAACTTTAATGGGATTCACCACAATGATAATGGTTCGAAGATTTATTGCGTTTTGATAATTATTATACTGACAATTATAGTATACTGATACCTATGCTTGGAACACTAATTTGGAGGAGTTGCACATAAATACTGGAATGCAAATTTTATTCATTGTGCACGCGCGCGTGCGCACGATGATAGTTATTTTCAGTCTTCGATAACATCCGGGTTGTTTTTGATAATTGGCGTAATGCAAAGTCAAATGTTTTTGATTAACATAGAATTAATTAACGATACAAAATAATCGATATCGGTGAGATATGCTCTCCGTGAAATTGCAATCATAAATCGATGAGTTAATTGCACATTAGTCGATTAATCTTAAACTCTTGCGCAATTCAGTTTGTGATATACTGCATCAATAAATAAATAAATAAATTAGTATCCTTTTTTGATATACTGTATATCTGCTGTCCTATATTATCAATGTATTTTGAAACAACGACTTAATAGCGAAACAACATCATATGTACATACGTGTCAATAAAAATTTAACAGAATTTGAAATTTATATACTCATCTTAAGTGATATAAGTGATATATAAGTTCTTCATAATTGATTGACTCTTGAGTTGTTAATTGCTACAAATCACGGCTCCCCATTATTAATTATTTCAAAAGTCATCGTTATCATTATCCTAGCATATATTTAATCGACATTGATAATCGACGAAAAGCGACGAGAGTGGTGCCCGATGAAAGTCGCGAAATTAGATCATGGTGCTCGACCGTACCTACTTGCCGTATTTCCCTCGTATCCAATGTCCTTCGTGGAATCGAATCGCTACCGAAAATTACCTGTCGTACGTCTACAGTGTGTCCGCGACGACGAATTTGCGGCGGACTGCCGAGAACTTCGTTAGGCCGGAAATTAATTAACGCGCGCTGATCGTTCGATCCCCCAGGATCGAGGAAGCTCGCTCATTCGTTCATTCGTCCGTCGCAATGACATTGCTGTTGGTCATCATCAAGATCGACGTTCGCCGTTAATTAATCTCTTTAGTGTCCATTAGGCTAGGTTAGTAGTTAATCTGTTAAACATGCTAATAGTCGCAAATATTCGACAACGACATCGTTCAGAACGCATTTTGCAAAAAGGACACTTCAATATCCTCATTACGGAATACACAGACACACACACACACACACACACACACACACACACACACACACACATATACATAATTGCCCCTATCGATAGACACAAAGTGTTACAATTAAAAAAAAGAATAAATTAAACTAAATGTAGCTAATATTTTCCATTTTATACATTTATTCTTAATATAATATCCATTAATTGCACAATGACCAATATTAAAATTGCACAATATTAATGGCCTGAAATGTATAATGCGAATAGTAAACCAAATATGCTCAGATACCGTATGCTGCATATTTTTATTAATTGCATTAATATTTTATTGTATCAATTCTTTTTACTCTGCAAATTGTATAACAGTAAAAAATTTTCAAAAAGTATATTATACCGCTACTAATGTTCTCGCGACCTTGCGAAATATTCATGCATTATAATAAAGAAATTTCGTGCTACTAAAGAATCGATTCAATTTATCAAGCTTGCTGTTCTCTAAAGTTGATTAAATTCTATATTCACAAAAACAAGAAGAAATATTATATATTTTACGTTCAAGAGAGTTTACCAAATATTCCCAAAGATATAATGTATGCATATTAAAAAATGTGATATATACAATATATGAGAGAAATATTATAGATATATATTATATGATAATTCTCTAAATCCAAATTTCAAGTTGACAATTATCCGAAATTATTAATGACTCTTTGGTACTTAAAATAAAATCTGAATTTTGAAATTAAAGATTTTGAAACTGAGAATATTTAAAATAAAATATTTGTGAAACGTATTTTAATTTTATAAATTTCTTGTTATTACGCGTTTCGTTGATTTTGCATAATTTACATTATTTAGCGATAATTTGGCTTACTAACAATGAGTACAATATATCTTTGTGCTTATATTTTGCCCGACGGAAAGACAAACGCCAAGGCCAACTTTGAACTTTAGAAATTGAGATTTAGAAAGAAATATATATATTTCTTTTTAAATCTAATAAATTTTCCTCTAAAGATTTTAAAAAGAAATAATACTTTAATTTTTAAAATATTTTTTTATTTATTATATTTATATAATCAATACAAGAGGATAAGTATTGTCATGTATTGTCATATAGTAACGATGTGTGCATGTAGAATACGAATCGTCAAATCGAGCCCACAAAATGCAATGCAAGTTGTATTCGTAATACCAAATTAGAAAAAGCAGAAAATACTCGATATAAAATTATTTTACAAAACGTTAAATATCTTATAAAAGTAAAAGCTCAAAGTAAAAGTAAAACTTGGCGCGCCCGGCTCGTATTAAACTATTTTGAACAACTTTGAGCAATTATTCACACTTATTAATTTATTCCTTATTAAATTTATATATATTATATATATATATAAATTTATATATATATATATATATTATATATATATATATATTATATATATATATATATATTATATATATATATATATAAAAATTTAATAAGGAATAAATTAATAAGTGTGAATAATTATAAGAAATTATTCACTATACATTATACATAAATAAAAAATTATTAAAATTTATTCAACATGTTAATTTAATAATCTTATATTATTAGATCTGCCCTGTCATATTGTTCGAAGTTGTTCAAAATAGTTTAATACGAGCCGGGCGCGCCAAGTTTTTGTATGTCACGTTTGGTCTTAAGACTGCTTTATACAATTTAAAATTTGCAGCAGAACCTACGGCAGAATAATGAAATTATATGTATCATGCAATACCAAAACTATTTTTAAAGTACAATAATTATATTCGATTTTCTACAAATTGGTTTTTGATATCAAAAACTTTTGTCCGGGCGGGGGGAAGACATGTACTTGGCGCCGTTTTTTTACCTTTTTACATATCTTGGCCTTGAATTTCGAGAATAGGCGAAGGTCGTAGCCCATTCTCTAACATAGTCGATCTGTTTCCCAGATATCTTCTGCCAAAGCTGAAGAAGTCTCGAAGCCTCTTAGTGATTTCACTATTACTTTGTCACATACAAACAAGAATTTTTGCGAACATAATGAGAACCATTGCAGCAATCACATATTTTTTAAATGCTTTTTCATTCTTTCTTAATCTCTCTCTCTCTCTCTCTCTCTCTCTAATTAAAGAACAAAATTTATCCATAATTTTGTCGAAAGTTACTTGTTAATATCAAACTTTGATGTAAATTATACGACACAAAGTGTGGGATTACACGACAGCGAAAGTTTAAACGCGATCCTGGTTATGATATCGCATCGTTTGAAGTGAACAAGAACTCTGTCGAAAATAGGACACAGAATAATCGTATCTTCAAAAAATAATAACGCGACGAAGTGACTCGCGCCATTACTGTTCGCTAGAGTTTGCGTAAATAACCGTCACTTTGATACAATTGTGAATCGTTAATTAATCGCGAGGATTACTAATCATTAATCCTTTATAGGAAATGATCATTTTTTGTACTATACAGAGCATAAAATTGTCAATAAAATTCTGTCTTGAATTCTGATACAAATAAATAGATCCTATAAAGTAAGCTTTATAAAATAAATTTATATAAAATATCTTGTTCTTTGTGTTGTCTAGTAGTTATTTTTCGCATATTTAATATAATATTTATTCAAAGAATACAATATACTTTATTTTGATTACTTTTTGTCAAATTTTTACATCCTCGAAAGGAGTGAAATCGTGTGACAGTTTAATAAATCAAAAGTAACACGTGGTTAGACACACACACACACACACACACTCTATTCTATATACTTGTATACTTTTCTTTAATCTTAATACTATCAAACTGCGGAGCAACCAATTAAAGTAAGCTCTCGGCTAATTTGTTAAAGGGTATCGGTGAAATTCTTTGAAACGGGGATTGGCACGAGAGAAACTTAATTAGCGAGAAATATAATTAGCGTAGTTATTTCAAAGATGAAATATCGAAACTCTTATTCATAATTTATTAATAATTTCTGCGGTATATTTCATCCATGTGCACTCAAACAATATACCAAATAAAATGATCAAAGTCGCAGGTTTTTCTGGTACGTCGATTTAGATTAATTTGCCATGTAGATAAGATAACTTAACTTAAAATTAGATACCGATTGTATATACGAAACACTCTCCTGCATTTCTCAGTCATCTTCTTATTTACTTCGAAAATAAGAAAAGCCGAAAAATTGATAATCCGCCTGAATATAAGTACCGATTGACACTTTTGTTCATCGTTCACAGATTCTCGGGAATTTCAGAGCTGTAGTATCACAAGGGGATGTGGAAGATAATTGGAAACATAACACGATATAAATCAAGCGCGACAGCGATTGTCCGACATCACCGGCAACGGGCATAATTAATTTTCAGAGGGAATCATTTCGCCGTTAAACTTCTTGACAAGCCGATAAATTGGTGCCGCGACGAAACCTCCCGCGATTAATCCTCACGATAATTGATCGCCACGACGACTGTCGGGCACTGTCGCGTCGGTCGTCCTCGTCGTTCGAGACGAAGAAATAACGAACAAGATACGCACAAGAACGCACGGGATATCGGTTTCCGTATTTTTGGTTAATCGCCAATAGTGCCCTGGCCGGAGGCCCGACCCGGACGGACTAATGTCCCTGATACGTCTCGCACGTGATACCTGTTACGTGCGTGGCAAGACAAGCATGTCGTTATGCCGATAATGCCATCCGCGTCGATACGAACGAAACGCTTCGACATTCGAGGCTTCTAATTAATCATGTCCTCTATCAATCATCCGCAGCCCTGAAAATAACTTGAAAATATTTGGGAAATTGTACAAATTTCTTTTTATTTTAAATCTCTCTCCCTATCCTACCCTTCTCTTATCTCTGTTCTCTGTTCTCTCCTCCCTTATTCTAGTTATTTTATATTAATTTATTGGCATTAATTAACAAATTCTCCGCTATTTTATTTCAATTTTTGAAATTATTATGTCATAATATCCAGGCTGTTTCATGTGCTACCAAACATTCTTTAAACCGCCACGAATGGAAACGAGTAATATGACGAGTGCATATATCATGTTAATTTATGTCGTGGCGTGTTGTAGTAAATCATCATGGAAGCGAAAGAGGATAAAATCGGGCAATCTCGGCTGCCAAAATTGTCAGCTAGTGAAAATGATAAACATCGCTGGTGGCGCACGTTGTGCTTCACAACGTGGTTATCAGCGCTTTAGTATTATCATGTATACCATGTTAAAACTAAATGCACATCGCCGACGTACATTTAGCGCGGAAGCTTTTACGCGTGAATGCGCGTGAAATGGTCTGAAAATATATCCCCATTTATCTCTTGCAATTTCAAATTAAGACTCAATGAAACATAACATTACAAATTTGATATTTCAATAATTAAGTATATCCAATCTAAATTAATTTCAACCTTACAGCTAGTTTTAATATATTCAACATTAATGCCTTGGTGAGATTAAACTCTGAATTAAAATTGAACAACAAAGAAGAACTCAATTTCAAAAGAATTTACGATTAAACTTAGAGGCGACGCCTTTACGAGAATAAAAAATTAGTAATAAAAAAGATTTTGTACACAAAGCTTTTATACATTTTGCTAAATCGCTTGACGCTCGCCGTGTCGAGATTACATAATTGGCGCGAAGAAATCGATAATAATGAATAGGCGAAATAGAATACCTCTCGCAGGTATCGATGACGGAAAAACTTGAACTTCATTGGCGAAGTCAGGTGACGTTTCTGTAAATACCGTCGGCTCTTAATTGAGTTCGAAATCGTAATGCCGACGTAGATAATCGTTATTCATTTAGTGATGGATTTAGGTTTGGCAATAATAACCTGATGGCCGTCGGTGGTTTACATAACGTTGCCGTGAACAAACGTCGTTTTACTCGACAACACTGTCGGCTGTAAACTCGATGTGCACGATCCAAATAACGCGCGTCCAAAGCTTGAAAAAAATGCGACTGGAGTTTTGGGAGGTTTTTTAATGTTTAACAAACTGTTAAAAGAAATCGCACATATATGTATAATGCGTATTCCGGGTTACATGGTTAGACGCCGGGGAAAAACGTTGTACGTGCAAAACGGCCGGAAAGTCAAATGTCAACGGCGATACGTAACACAACTCGTCGATAAACTTGGAACTCGTTCTATTCGTACCGTCATTCTGCCGTGCAGTCGAGAACTTCCTGTCTCTCTCAGTTTTGATGCACACACGCACACACACACACACACACACACACACACACACATCCATCAGCCATAGTACTCAATTACTTTTATATAGGTACATGCCGCGCGCGAATTTCGGTCATATTTTACATGTGCCACTGGCACCGCCAAATCTTCCCAAAAACTAGTGATGGAAGAGCACATCGGCCGATATCTGCGGTTTTCTCGTGATGTACTTCGTTAAAATGCCACGGAACGCGAGAAGTTTCCTAAATGACTTGTAATATGCCTGCGTATATATATATTTCTGCCGGTTGCGATTGGAAATGCCATTTCCATCCTTTAGAGAACAATAATAGCTCATATTTTCACCGCGCGCGATCGTTATACTTCTTTTAATAATAAAGATCAAACGTTAATTGTTCTTATTATAAACATGACGTTGCTTGATACACTTTATTAAATGCTTTAGAATTTTGGAGATGAGCTTTTATTCTGCACATTACAAACGAACAGAATGATATCTTTATAGATTTGCAAAAGACTTTTGTCTTCACGAAAGATATAGGATTTGGATTTAAGTTTCAAACATGTCGAAACCAGGCCCGCGCAACCTCTGTCAGCGACAATATATTGCTACTTATTGCATTCTCATTTTTCAACTGTAGTCAAACTTAACACAGTGCGATGAAACACGAACGGGACATAGAGATTTCCATTGTCGAGTCGGTTTCCACGTGTCTCATATTTTCTAGAAATGGAATTTTATCCTTCGGGATAAGATCTTTTGAACGAGAGATGTCACAGAAAATGGCCGTAAAAATAGCAACATATCAGAATTTTTGATAAAAGAATACTTGACCGTTTTTGTAAGATCCTCCGATTACAGGTAAACGCGTGTACACAAATGCAGAATTTTCCATCAAAATTAGTCGAAAAACATATCATCTTCTGTTACGTCTGATTCAAATTTGATGATTGATATTTTAGCGCAAGAACTTTAATACGAATTGAAAAAATTGACACGATATATATATATATATATATACATATATATTATATATAAAATTTAATATGCCAGCGTTCCGAAAAAAACGTCGAATTATTTTTGCTATTTACACTATCGCTTTTAATCGCTTTTATTACAGCCATCAAAAGGGGAGTTGATATAGTCGGGATAAGCTTTTAACGTTTTATGACTTTTATACACGGTGTCTTAAAAAAATCTCGATCTTAATGGAGATAAAATAGATAGTAAAATCTAAATATCTTGGCAATTAAACTTGGAATAAAAATTCTAAAGAGATAATCTCTTGAATTAAAATGAAATTAAAAATTTTTTAAGATTATTATATTTAATTATATTACAGAAATCTAATCATTTCACTTTAAATTCCTTAAGACTCCGAGATCATTGATATCTCAATATTTAAATTAAGAAAATGTCAAATTTGTAAAAATATTTGTTATTAAAAGTAAAGTCGGAATTTCCGGAACACTTTATATATGCGCCGTGGTTTTATGCACTAGCATTCGTCGACTCGTATAACACGACATTAATTTTCGCGTGCATGGCCCATTATTTCCGCTTTCATTTCCGACTATGAAACGTGCGCATATTACATTGTACACAGGGTGGGTCGAAAGTTGTACGAACAACTTTGTTCTCATGGTTTTGATTAAAAAATAACGAAAAATGTTTATATCATAATGCAGCCAAACATTTCCGATCTTTAGGATATTTGTGAGGCGTAGAAATATATTCAGTTTCTATATGACACGCATATTCTTTTACTTACCATTTATAGCAACTTGTACAATAATTTTTGATGTATTATTATGACAAAAAAAATACATGATGTAAAAGCATCATTTTAGTTTTAAGTAACAGTAACGGTTTCCGTTTTCCGTTTCTTTCGCAGTTTAGGATAAAAGAAGTAGGCAGAATTAAAGGATAGAACATTTAAAGAATAAACGTGTCTTTATTTAATAGGTTGCGTTTCTTTACGAACTTCTCTCTTGAATTTCTTCTCTGCTTCTTTAACTTCAAAGCTTCGTACACCAACGTGAAGTGAAATAGAGTTTGCGGCACTATAAAAGTAACATCTTCATTTGTGGCCGCTTAAGGGGAGATTGTTGGGGGATTTAATTCTCCTAATGTTAAAAGATGATACGTACATATCATAATGTTATAATATGTAAAATATTTAAATATTTTAATTACGATAGCTCTGGAGCCTTTGCATCATTAAAATGCCCAATTTCTTCACCTTTAGATAAGTTTTATCTTCCTTTAGATAAAGTTAGCAATAGCCAATCACAGCCATTGATTCTGAGAGATATCTTCCGGATAAAGTTATCTAAAGGTGAAGAAATTGGGCATTAATCGATAATTATATTTTGTCACGTAACCTGTTTTTTATAAAATTAAAGAATGCAATATTAATAACAATAACTTATCTTTGATTTGTTACGATGATATATATACATCAGTGGCATAACATTCCATTTTATTTAGATATTATTTTTAAACTATCTTGTCATAAAATTAATGCAAACTGTATTTATAGCATTCATCGACACTATGATATGGATTATAATTGCAGATAGCTTGCAATAGCCATATAGTATCCGTTGCACAGTTGTTTTCATTTTCTTTCATTTTTTTGTAACAATAGAGTTTTGAAAAAATAAATGAAAAAATTGTACCGACGCGTCGCGATATCTCTCGATTGGATTAACAAAGTCGGTGTTTCGTTCATTCGTCCGCAGAGACACGCGCATTAAAAAGTGACGCTAAAAAATCAGTCCGCTGCATGGCGCGAAATCCATCCGCAACGGTGCGACGCGGCGCACGTCGCCGCGTCGTCTATTCGACGCGCAGGAAAATCTCTCTCTCTCTCTCCCTATCGACACTTTTCGCCATGCAATTTTGGACATTGCGTCGGAACACGAGCGGTTCCGCGATACGACCCTGATCGGCTCGTTGCGAATTTCGCGAGAGGATTTTTATGAATGGCTCGTGAACGACACATCATATATCCATTCTCGCATAAACGAGCGCAACCTGCGCTCTCGAGAATCAAAGATGATATTCCAGGATAAATTGTTACGACTATGTATCTCGATTTCTATCTCTCGCTTCGATTTCATTAACGAGTCATACAATTTGACGGTCAGTCAACGTTGCGCAGCGGCAACATAAACCAACAAGGATACGCGAGATATCCTGATTTTGAATTTTTTGGAGAGGCATCAAGACTAAATTTAAGCGCTTAAAATTCAACGTAATATTAAAAAGAAGTCTGTTTCTTAAAAGCAAGAATTGTCTGAAGCATCTGCTTGTCTTTCGCGCGTGTCTTTCGCGCTAATTTAGAGGGGTCCTTTTCGCCGCCCCGCCGCGCCAGCGAGAGGTGATGCGCTGCGCGAGAGGAATGTGCGCGCGGTAAAACATTGTCGTGGATACGGGGTATTCTATATTCGATAGAGTCCGCGTAGACGCGGTTTTACCACGAGGAAAAACACATGAATTACAAAGTTAAATTTATTAGATAGTAAATTACTTTTCCGCGCAAAGTTACTCTTTTATCGCGTATCTGTGCATTCGATTTTCGAAAGTCTTAATTTTTATCAAAATTTAAATTGCATATCGCGCGATGGCCACAGGCCATTTACTTAACACAAGATCCACAAGTCTCGCATTCGCTGCCGTTGCAATTTTCGAGATCATCAGAGAAACGGGATCTCGAAAATAAAGTCCACGTCTCGTGTATTCCGGAACCGGCCATTTCGCATGCGAGGCTGGAGTTCGACATGTGGTTTTTCTGACAAATCACGCTGGATGCATACTCTCGTCACGTTTCCCTTTTGTATCTTTCTATTTCGCGCATATTTGTGTGCACGTGTATATGGAAAAAAAGAGCAGCTGAACAAGCTTTTTTTCGCGGCGACTTTCGCTTGATTACAAGGCACGCTCCGACTCGCCCCTGATATCGCGCTTCGATTCGACGGCTTTTTGGCACTAGACTAGAACTTGTTGCTGCATATTTTTTTATTTCTTTTGAAAATAATAAATAGCCGAAAGCTGAAGACCAAAAATGTGGAAATATCAGCAACAGTTGTCACTTGATAATCGCGAATCGCGATAATAGTCGCAGTAGATTACTAGAGTATTGTATCGATGGCGAAAGTGGAATCTCTTTTTATAAAAAGATTTATTGTAATAAAGTCGAATCTGGACCAAGCAAACGAGCGCAAACGAGAGCGAACGAGAGACGATTGAACGACTTGTGTCAATGAGTGCGCAACGCTGTCTCGCTGGTCCTCGCGCGATTCCCTCCGCGAAAAATTACTTTGTCGCAGGAAAACGGCGCATATTTTTTCAACGCCCCCCCCCAAGAATAAAACTTTGTGAACGTGCCGGTGAAATTTCGTGGTGCGAAAATTATGCTTTCTTTCCTTTTAAAGACTTCTACTCGCTCGGCTTTATGGAACACGTTTCGCCACCTTATGAAACATGAAAATGTCCGAGTAGATTCCTCGGGATTGTTTACGTCTCCCGCGAGGTAAACCTGAAACTTTCAGTATCCCGTAGCACACGCGGTCAAACTCTCACGGATACGCGTCTGGTTGAATCATCAGCAAGACAATCGACGCTCTACGAATATTGCTACGATGACAGAGAATTGCATAGCTACCCGAGGACGTAGCTTAATCCGGACATGGCATTTTGCGAAAAAATATTCTAAGAAGATACCGAGATATTGATTACTCTTCAGTTACTATCGAAATACACACAAATAAATCGCCTTTAGAATACAACAATAACTTAGATGAACAGAATCCACAGTACATTAAGAGATTCTTGTGCCAATTATATGAAAGGATACATGTAAGTATTCGTAAGCTTTCTTGAGCATGAACATGGTTTTTTATCGCAATTTTATATTCAAACATCCAGCATATATATTCCTTTCCTTTGGAGAATAAATATTTCAATCACGCGTGTTCGTTTAATTAATAATTCAAAAGGGCACAATAGTGGGTCTCTAGCAAAAGACCGCGGGCAATAAATTAATCAAAAATGAATCAGCTCACGTACGGGATGGATGAAGCAAGAAACAGAAACGAGACGAAGCAACGAAGCTCGTCGATAAACTCACTTGTCGCGTTCTCGTTTACTGCGCAGGTTACGGCAACATTTGTCCCAGCACGAAATGGGGCAAAGTCGCGACTATAGTGTACGCAATAATAGGGATGCCGCTTTTCCTTCTCTACCTCAGCAATATCGGCGACATTCTGGCCAGAAGCTTCAAATGGACCTACGCTCGCTGTTGCTTGTGCAAGTAAGACCGTTCTCCTGCTCGCAAAAGTGTGTCACATACCTATATTGATCTTTTCCAGTATCTTTTGCAATAGCATAAAATCAGATTTGAAACCGTCATCGGCGAATTAATCACGATCGATTTTTCAAGATGTCGAAGAAGACCGTACGGTGCGGCAAACGCGAGAGCGTCGGAGATATCGAATGATCCGGCTGCGAAAAGAGATCGGTGGCAGGTAAGCGACGACCGCTGCAACCGGAATTCGAGATTGCATTCTAACGAAGCAGCATCGCGAGAGTATGCGGTAGAGTGCAGTAGGGCTTTCATACACAGAATCTCCCAGAATTATCTCCATATCCGGAATCCGAAGCGGAGACCGAGCTAAAACAAATTTCTTTAATGTTAATGCAAAGGCATTAACTAGAGGCTTGCTATGAGAGAATTCTGGTATTTTTGGGATACCATATATCAGAAGTAGAGAATATTTAAACAAAATTTATGTCTGCAGATTGTAAACACGTATGGCGGGGAGGTAGATACGTCGAGCTTGGATGTAGAAGAAACTTTGCCTAAAGACGACGACAACGGTAGCGTTAACGAAGGCGACGGCGAAGACGATGACGACGAGAGCGACAGCTACGATCCTCAGCATGTGACGGTGCCCTTAACTCTCTGCCTCGCTATTATGGTGGGGTAAATGTCTGATAAGAGAGATAAAAGGACTCTTAATTAAAATCATTCATTTTTTAAGGACGCAACAGATAAATGAAATAAAAGGAATTAAATTACAAATTTTACTTCTTTCGATACGGACAGTTCTTTTATATTTAAAGTTCTAGTGAAAAAAAAAACTCGTAATGTGTACGATGATATCATTTAAAAAAAATTAATATAAGATATATATGTATACGATTTTTTCTGACATTATATTTAATTTGAAAAGTTACAAGTGCCTAATCTTCGAGATTGTCAAATTTCGTTCAATTTAAATGAAAATTCTGTTAAGATATGATTACAAAGTACAATTTTCGGACCTGTTACACTTGAAATCATATTGACATTGCTCGATAATCAGTTTGAGAATCAACATTCCAAACATTAAACTTGGATGTCACTTTTTCTCGGAAAGTCGAGAGAACCGCTGGCAAAACCGTCTCGAACTGACAGCACTTTCCTTTACTTTTTGCTCTCGATAGGTATATTTGGGGCGGCGCAACTCTGTTTTCGGTATGGGAGGATTGGAATATGTTGGATGGTTCTTACTTCTGCTTCGTCTCTTTGTCGACCATAGGTTTCGGCGACTTCGTTCCAGGCAACAAGATCTATTCCAAGAAAGGCATCGATTTGTCTTTCATTATGTGTTCTATGTACCTAATGCTCGGTAAGCTTTACATATTTATCTCAATTATACGACGACGCATCCCTCATTACTTATATGTTAAAGTCTATATAAATAATGAATTTAGAGCTTCCTTTAAAGAAAATTCTCTCAATTGCTCCGAATGAAATTTTCTCTAATAAAGAAGAGTGATTAGAAGCATATAAAATTATTCGATTTAATCGTGTATTTTAGGCGTTAGCAATTGAGATAAAAAAATAGATAGTTATAGTTTTTTAAGAAATCCGATTGTCGCAGAATTGTCGACGCTCAACGCTGCGGCGCGGCGCGGCGCGGCGCGGCGCGGCGCGGCGCAGCGCGGCGCAAAGACAATCGTTTTAAAAGGGATCAACCGCTTTTAAATCCTGCAACGCGATTTCACCCGTTGCTATACAGCTTTCCGTGCTGCGAGCGCATTAAGTTCGTTTCAATCAATACCCGATTGCCGGGCAGATTTTTCGTGGAAAATATTCAAGTGCTTTCAAACGTTTCGACCGCTTTCGTTTCCGCGCGCGTTATGAGCGGCGCTCTCAATTCGCGCAGTAATATTCGCGATGCTTGGAATCGCGCTCTAATCTAATATCCGGTACAGACTTTGCAGAGACGTCGAATCATTTGTAATATTTTTGTATTTTTAGGAATGGCGCTGATTGCTATGTGTTTTAACCTCATGCAAGAGGAGGTGATGGCAAAGATACGCTCCCTAATGCGCATCGTCAAGTACATCTTCAGATGTGAAAGATGACGAACGAATTTTCATCCTGATTCTGCACCTCCACGACAATCGGTGAGTTAGCAAATATTTCTCTTTTCGCTCATTCAGTAATCTGATTAGTTTTCACGATAAGAAAAATTTGCTATAATCTAAATATCTTAAACCTCTACACTCTAACTCCGTGTGAGCAAAGAGCAATCGTTTGTACTGTGTACGTGAGATGTATATCTTTGATGTTTTCTTCTCTTTGAACTCTCCTTCAAATCTCTCGCGAGGCGTAGAGGCGTGAGTGAACGGGGAACGAGTACGATCGAACGATCGAGTAGAAGGTAGTACGCTGTACTATACACGACAACGAGAACAACAAGACACAAAGATCGTAAACGATAAATTTATTTACACGACTATTCCGCGTCGCGAAGGGAACGCGAGCGATGCACCTGCTTTTCTTCCAGAGGAAAAAGTTTCATCAAAAAAGAATTAATATATTATCATTTCATCAGTTAAATTATTGTCCAAAGTAGCACGTTATAAGCAACAAATATCAATTTTGCATTACATTCTTCGAAACGAATAAAATCATTTTACAAAATCTTTTTTCTTTCGGCAAAAAATTTTATGAAATTGCATGTCAAAATTTCTCTTTTATCTATTTATCGGATCATTTGTCGAGACGAGCATCCCGTCGACGCGAGAATAGAGATGAAACGTCATCGCGCAAGATGTATCGAAATATATATATATGTGTGCATACATACATACCTATGCTTGATGGACGATATCGAAGCTGTCGTTTTCGCATCGAATTACGTAGAAGAAAAGGAATCGAGGATGGAGGACTGGCGAGTCGAACAGCTAAGAAGGTGCAGAAACTAAACAAAGCATCACGCAGCGTAGAACAAAGGAAAAGATCATAGACTAGGATGATCGAGTATCGCAAAGCCACAAAATATATCGAAGGAAAATGTGCGAGATGAAATGCAATTACATCTGAAACTGTTCGCAACGACTAGAAGCAATGAAACATTTGCAAAAGTGGCTAATATTTGTATTCATAATTGCAAATAAAATTTCAGATATCTCTTACCGATGGGATAGATCAATTTGTTACGTACTCGTAATCGACAGGACGGAAGTGGACATCGTCCAAAATATTTTAATTGAATCGTTTATTATGATTGTAGGAGCCAAGTACGATGCACGATGCATAATGCAGGCATCGTGCAGATATACATATAAACATATATGCTAAAAACGGTTGGCTCGTTTACCAACCATCGATTTCTTTGCGCTTTGCATTCACTCGAGTTTACGATTCTTATAAACATTTTAAACGATGAGACAATATCAGAGAAAGTAAAATAAGTAATTGAAAGTATAATGAGTAATTGATGATTTATAACGAAAATCAATTGCAAACTTACAACTTACTTTATATTTATATATTTTGTTGTGTGTCGTGAATTAAACGATATATACATGAAAGAGAGGAATAGAGGGTTAATATAAAAAAGAATCTCTAAAAAAGTAAGAATCTCGCGAAAGATGATGCCAGGTTATTTCATTTATGTCTGATATATCTTAGACATGATCGCACATTTGAAGAGAGGAGACTGATGCCTTTGGACCACTCGTTTCGCGGGTGCATCGTCATCTCGAGTCGCGCGATGAGAAGGTTCGCGAACAAAGGACGCGAACGAGCGAACGTGAGAACGAGAAAGACATTTATCACCGATGAGGGGAGAGGGAAAACTTTAACCAAGTTTCTTCGATCGCGAAGCCAATGCGGATTCTCGTCATCATTAATGTAATCCAGGAACGAAAATAAAAAGTGCATCAGTGCGTGCGTAATAAGGGCGAAGAAAACGTTTATAAAGATGAGGGAGAAGGGGTGGTGGCGGCGGTAAAGAGGAGGAAAGAGAAAAAAGGGGATGAGGAGGGCAGGGTGGAAGGGAGAGACGGGACCAGGTCGACGGAACGGGGCTGCGACTACGCGCTTTCGCATCCCGTTCCTGTTGTACATTTGCCGCACATGCGCCACGGCCACCCCCGGAGACATCGGAGAGAGCGATCCTGCGCCCTGCCGCCACTACGGGGGTGCGCCCGTACGTAAAAGCCGGCGTACGCTCCTCGCCAACGACTCGCTCGCTGCTCGCTGCTCGCTGCTCGCTGTCCGCTGTCGTCGCTCGGCTCGGCTCGGCTCGGCTCAGCTTGTTCGCATTTCGCTCGCATTTCCCGACTTCGTCTCGCTTCGTCTTTTCGATCCAAGTTCGACCGCGGGCGCGATCTCGTCGTCGCCGAGCGTCGCGAATCGTTCACCACCGACAGTTCGGTGTCGGCTCGATATCTACCAGCTCCGAGTTTGAACGTATCTCAGTGTTGAGATATAAGAATTGTTTTAAACGTGACAAGTTTTACAGAAATGCTCATTGGATTTTGCTCCTGCAGCGTATCTGCGGCGAGAAGTGAATTCTAAGCTCGAGAAAAGATTCGCGAAAATAGACGGCCGCGAACGAGAACACTCGTCGTCGTTCGTAGAGTGAAGTTCGATAGAGCCCGCGTATGTCCGGAACGGCATTTAGTACGACGTTTAGTATAGCGAGAAAGTGCATTCAACGATCGAATATTCGACTATTCGACTCGACAGTCAACGAATCCTTCTTGATCGAAAACATAGTAAAGGATTATGCAGTACGGCTAGCGGCTTACCGTCGTTGCTACCATCATTGTCCTTTGCTGATGAATTCGTCATTTCATAATCACTCTTTTTCGCAGAGGCATTGTGAATTCTTATAGTGATCTACCGAGTGGTAGAATAGCTGTCGCTCATGATTTTTAAGACGAGATGGAGCTCGAATTTGGAAGAGAGTGAGTAATATGACAGGTTTAATGTGATCACTAAATAGAAATTTTCCATACCAAGTAAACGAACAAGTAAACATAAAGATAATTAAATTCTCATAATCTTTATATAATTGTTGCTTGCATAAACAATAGAATTATATAATGGAATCACAGCGATTAACATAATGAGATTGATAAGAAAACGTACATGATCTGCAAACCCTTTGCAGATTCCCTCGTCTTTTTCTAGTCTTTTAAGAAATTTTTGAATTTTCCAATTCATCTTGTTCTCTAAACCAATAGAGTTTCACGATTGAAAATCGTTACCCGCGCGATTTATTCAATTTTTATATCCCAATCGCTCAAAATTAATCATCTCGTATGTCCAACGGTCGAGCGTTCATTTTTCACAAGGGGAACGCTTCGGGACAACCCTTACCCTCGGGGTAAAGAGCGGACGTGATTCGAGGCGGTCATCGTGCTTCAATTCAAGAGTTCTTCCAACGCGGTGTCACGACGCCCGTCACCGCGGCAGACCGAGAACGGATGCGAACCATTAAGTAAATCGCGAACGATAATAATCAATGATGTCGCGCGACGATGATTTTCCATTTACTATTTGAGAATGATCTCGAGAAGACAGCGAAATGAGGTGACGAATAATTCGAATAATATCGAATAGATCCGCAGGTTGTATTTCGCAAAACGAGGGAAGCATGTTCTCGATCTTGCTCCGTTTCGGGAGCAATCGAGCAGCGAGTCGCTCTATTCGGTCGAATCGACTTGTCCATCGGTACATGGGATGTAAGCAATACAAGTCGATTATAGTCAATCGTCGTGAACCGTAAGTGATACGGGTCAATTATAGTATCGGACGATATCGGGCGCGAGTGATACGAGTGCCCTAGACGCTATGCCGCGGCATGTCGACCATAATGAGACGTTATTAGTGACAAGAGTGACGCAGGCTAATTATAACTTGAAACTGTAGTTTATCTCTTCTCTGCCAAAACAAAATTAATACACGAGTTGATGCACGATGCCACGCACAGTGCGACATTGATCCATCGTAAATAATAAATATTATATATATATATATATATATATATATATATATATACCTACGATGGTGTCAAAGTATTATGACAAGCGGACCGATGTGATGGAGCGTTAGTTTTCCATTGGGAAGGCAAACGCGGATCGTTTGGAATAATCGGCGCTTTCAGGCGCGATTTTACGAAACTCCGCGTGAGATCGCGCGAACAAGTTTCGATTAGCGGTGCGATATGCCCCGCGAAACCATCGTTGAAATTTGAGGACCGTCGTCGGAATCGAAGAGCAAAGAGCGAAGAGCAAGAGTGGAGGACGATCACTAGCTAGCCGAGTGGTAAGTTACGAAGTAACGATCAAGTTCTTGAAACACGTTTCGCGAAGCGACGCGACTAGCGCGATGCATTCGCCTAGTATTTTTAGTGTTTTCGACCGTCAAAGAGGAAAGCATACTCCGCTCTCTCATCGCGACTCATCAAGTCAGTACATTTACAATATATACATTTACAATATATTAGATTAAGATTTGTTGAAAAAAGAGGTGTTATAAACAAAGTATAAGTAGAGTATCCTGAATTTCCTATATACACGCCTTCATTTCAAGCTTGGAATAATTTTCATGGCATAACGATAGAAAATCTTGGAATTTAAAGAAATTACATGTGAAGAATGTGAATAATCATATCTTACATTTTATTTTGAAGACATTTTACTTGACAATTTAATCAGTGAGATACGATGTGTTACAAATAAGTAATATTACAAAGTAAAATTATGAAATGATAGCCTTCCCCAAAGTTTTCCTAAACGTTGAAACAGTTGCTATTTGGAGTCGCTACCGTTGGCGCATTATTTTATGCAGAACCCTCGACCTCTCGTCTTGATCGTCGTTGAGAAGTCGTTGCTAATAACTATCCTTTACGTACATGTATGAAGAAGAGCATTCAGCACAAAAACCTGACGGCGCGGCGTCGCGTCGACGTAAAGAACGTGTATAACGTACATACGTCATTATGTACGAACAGCACAAGTTGAAGTGTGTCAAGCAGAATTTTTTCTTTCTCCCTTATCGTTCTCGTTTATCCCTGTGATTAAAAATTGGTGAAACAATTTTGCTTCCCCGAGCAAGGTTAATCCTTGTTTCCTGATAAGAGCATCCCCCCCAGGAAGGAACGTGCGATACGCGGCGCTCTTGAGGATTAAATAAAAAAGGAATCTGATTATGCTCACAGATTATACATATCTCGAGCTTCATGCGAAAATTGTCCGAGCGAGATTGATGTGGCACTCGGCGAAATTTGCATTCGCTTACACTTCTCCCTTACACGTATAGTCGCAAGAAATATCACGTCTCTCGCGAAAGTAAAGCCGAGATTCAATTACGAGCAAAATCGAATTTAAAAGCGTTTGTCTTTCCGGCCCGACAGCCGCTCTCACTCGAAAGCAAAGCGGGCTCTCGTGCAACATTTAACGTCCATCTCGAGGATTACGAGCTTTACACGAAGCTCATTAGATTTTTAACATCTCGCTTAGCAAACGATAGATATATCAAACGAATGAGCGCGAATGCAAGCGAAAAATCGCGTTTCGTGAAAAGTTTTCGAGTTTACGAGCAACCTCCATCTCCCTCTTGACGAACGAATTTATTTTTGTTCGTCAAATAATTTCCCCTTAAGCGTCCCACAAATTATGCCCTCGTTTTTTTTTTTCGCCGATCGACAAGTGGATCAACTAGCCCGTTTCTTCTTCCTTTGCGTGACTTTTCTTAAATTCAAAGAAATTTCTCCTTCTTCAAAGTGAGATCTTTGCCAAAAGTAAATTCGGTCTTTTATCGTGTAAAGTAAGCTTTAATTCGCCTTTCAAACTCTCGGTACACAAAAATTTTCTACTCTTTATTTCTATCTCTTTAATACTTATCTCTTTGTAGATTTTTATTAATTTATGTTTTTCTCTCTTCCTCATGAATTTTTATGTAGGTTTTTAATTATTTAACTTTTATATACGTTCCTTTTTTATTTAAGCAATGCGATAGTGCTTTAAAAATGTAGTTTGCAGGATATATTTCCATGGCGCATAACGCGTTACGCGTCTGTCGACTCGTCGGTGAAATTTGAGTAAAAGCGCAGGTGTTGCTGCAGGCTAGATAATTCATAATGTCGAAGCGCGTATAGTTGTCACTTTGCCATCTAGAATCCCCCCTGGGTATTCCTTTGTAAGACCCTTTTATTTCCTCCCTCGGCTACTTCTCTTCTCTTTGTTCTTTCTGCCTCATTTTTCTTCGACAAAACTTTATATCGAGAAACCGCATAAGGAGTCTTTTAAAGCGATTGGTTCCATTCGCGCAATATAAAATTTTCAGGTATTCTCTCTCTGGTCTTTCGTTTTTGAAAAAGATGTATTATGTGGGGCATAATATACAACGCTGTATATATAACGCTGTGTATTACGTTTATGACAAAATGCGATGCGTGACGATGCATGAAAGGAAAGAATGCACGTAGATATATGATTATCTCTCTTCATCTTCGAGAAAGAGTGAAAATATTAAAAATAATATATATAATTAAATCGCTTGAAAGTGATATAAAATATTATTTATACACCTATATATGTATATAATATATAAAGAAAGAAAGAAAGCTATTCGCTAACGATATCTTCTCCATTTATGTACATTGTGTCTTCTAGAAATTCTTCGATGACTCACCGCTCTTGAATATCGTTTAATTTTTCGAATCAGATTGTCCGCACGTTTCCTGCAATAAATAGATCCGGAAAATGTAAAAAATAAAAACAGATTGTCGTTCCTCGTAACATACTGTCATATTTCCCATTTCCGTTTTAATTTCTCGCTATTCAAGGAACATGCGAGAGTTTTTACCAATTGAATAGCATCTACAGGAGGATCGACACTTAAAAAATCCTGCACGGAAAAAACGATAAGGTTGCCACAACCACAATAATAGTAACATTTGGTACAGCCACGTCCTGTGGTTGTCACATTCACATTGATGCGAAGGCAACTATATGCATTTCGTACAGCAAACATAGTGAATGTTGAGACAAACATATATAGATACACTACACAAAACAATGTGAATGTGACAATCACAGGACGTGGTTGTACCAAATGTTACTATTATTGTGGTTGTGGTAACCTTATTGTTTTTTCCGTGTGTAATTTTGACAGAGTTCTTCTTTTCCTTTTCTTTTTTTATATTAGATGGGATGACCGGTTACCCTTTTCTTTTCTTTTCTTTCCTTTTATTTCCGCGAGACTGTTATCGCCGATGTTAACCGCTGTTTATCTTGCTGTTAATTTACAACCTAAAATTTTGATATTTCTTGCGATCAGATACGATAGAAATAGCTATATCTCTAACGTGAAATAACGTTCCGAGATAATATAAGCCAAATGTAAGTAAATCGATGAAATAAACCAATATTTAACGGAAATACAGAATTCCTATAAGTTACGTTATCTTGAGCACAATATGTTATCATGTTTCTCAGATTAGATGCATTTAACTGGAAAAAAAGTGTCAAAAAACCGATAAAGTACGCGAACCTGAAAAATGGCTTTAAATAACACGATGCAGCACCTTAAGATCTATCCGTCGAGAAGATATTATTTCGTTGTCTATTCGATTACATAATCGAGTAAGGGAGACCTTGCATTACGTTGAATAATTGCAATTTTCATATCTCTCGTGAATGTGGTGTGTGATATTAACCCACGAGCGCAGAAAAAATAATAACCAGTTAATCCTTTCATTTACTCGCTGCAACCAGGCTCCATATTATGAAAACTTTGGAAAAAAGGATTACAAACATGGATTGCGAATTTACTTATTTTACTACGGAATTATTTTCTCCGTATGTATATGTATATAGCGACACATACCAAAATGATTAAAAAATAAAAGAGGCACTCTCTCTCTCTCTCTCTCTTATTTTCTAAAAAGCTTAATAGGAAATGCCTTTTCGCGCGCACTCAGTAGACAGATAACACTCAAAAGATATTTGCTCATCTATTTCTTTACTTACGTTTATTATTCATTGATTTGTTTAACGACAAAATAATTAAAAATTTATAGGAGGATAAAAAAAACATAAAATTTTTTAGTGTGAATAGATTATATTTGGCCGGTGATTTCCCATTGCGCGATATTAACCATTACTTACGCGTCGTATCGTGCTCTTTGATGTTTCCGCGTGCATATATAATAATTAATATCTTGTCAAAGGACACGCGATACGATAAAATTAAGATAAAACCGGCCTTTGGATATCGAGTTCCGTGGAAAAGCGAAAGTCACTGGTGAGCGCGCGTCCGCTTGGAAATAAATCGATGCCAGACTGTTCGTTCGATCGTACGTTCGCCCACGCACGCACCGTAAATTTCATCCCCTTTCTCGCAACGGGTACCCCGTTAGTTACAGGGACGTTGAGGGTACAAACAGCTCCGTCCGATGGAATATGATACATCGCGCGAGCTAGCTATTGCGCGTGGCCGGTATATGCGTTTTAATTAACGTCGTCAAACGTGGAGCACTCTCTCTCTCTCTCTCTCTCTCTCTCTCTCTCTCTCTCTCTCTCTCTCTCTCTCTCTCTCTCCATACCCCTTCTCGTGTTCGCGGCGAACGTCACGAGCGATGATCCCGTTAATTCTGCAGCGCAAAGCGCGCGAGTCGGTTAAATAAACTTTTCGATTGAAAACCGCGCCCCGCATAAATTAATTGCAAAAACGCGTGGATCGGGCGACCTCACTGACGCGCTCGTCGCGTCGCGAACGCGATTTTTCCGGAAGTCGCGTTCCATTTCCGACGACGAATGGTACGCTTTGTTGTCGCTCTCGGCGAATGCCGTTGGGAAAAAAGCTCATTCACGGATGCATCGCGGAGCACACATTTTCGCGCACTACTCGGAGCACTATTTTCGAATTTTTACGTTCTAGAGGATAAAGATACTTGCCGTCGTTATTATCGCTTGGCTATTTTGGTGATGCGTGACGTGATGTATGCTTCCCAAATTAAAACATGATTATGTGTCGCATATTAATTAAGAGTTATAGAAACTCGCAAATTTTTAATTTTCATGGAAAATTCCTATCACGATAACTAGACAAAACTCTTGTCAGTCTGTTGTCCTTTTAATTATTCTTACTATATTATTTTACAATTCCTTTTTATTGCAGCCATCATCTGGCGGTTGTTTTGCATTTTTGAATGAGATAGAATAACGAAAAGGAAATTTTTATTGCAAAATCAAGAATACGGGAAATGTAGCGGACAATCGAGAAACCGCAAGCTGTCCCTTATTCTTCATCAGACGAGAGAAAAACTATCCGGAAAGAAAAAACAAATTCAGTCAGGCACAGGCCGGAATTGTAGCTAGATTTTTGCTACATCACATCAGGAGGGAAAGGAAGATCGAGGTAATGAGAGAAAGATGAAATGAGACGACAAAAGCTAGAGTAAAAGAATTCACGTTTAATTCATCCAAAAACAGGACGGAAATTTCAATTGATATCTTTTTTTCCACTCTTATTTCTTATATTTAAATTGTCAATTGTGTGTGTGTGTTATTTCTAAGCTCCCTATAAAATTATTTCTTATAAATTTCCTAATATTACAATATTTTTTTTGCGAGTAAATTTATCTTAAAAATTCTTTATTTTGTATTCTCTTCTTTCTCTTTTACTTATATGTTACTGTTTTTTGTAATGCAATTTAAATTTCCAACGACGAAACAAGCATCTGCATTCGTCTATCTATAATCCCGCCCGAAAGGGAAATTCCAGGAGAAATTTGAGTTGAAATCGTCGTTTTCTCTCTTTCCTCTTATTTTTCATTCAGACTAGCGCTCTCTATTATTCACTACGAATCGCGGGGCTGGGGATCTGCAAGATAAATCAGATTCTCGATGACAAGAAAAATTCTGAAAGAGGCGCAGAATCAACGAGATTACGACTTTAACTATCATGATGAATGCGGGGATTAAATACGGTCTCGTTCTATTCTACATAATGTTTCAAATTTATCGTGCTGTCTCGTATTCTTTAAAAAATTGTAACAAATGATGAGAGACATCATCCGAATATAATTTTCTTTCAAAAAAGCGGATTAAAATTCATGCAATAATCTATTTTAAAAATATCGTTTAAGTTCCAGAAGTTCGAAAGCATAGATTTTCCATTCTGCAGTTTCCATTTATGCAACTTTTCTTCCTGTATAAACGACAAAAGTACCTTGGGATCTACATAAATAAAATTTTTATACAAATTCTAAACTATCGCTATATTTAAATAATGATTGTAGAATACTGATTGATAGGCACCTAATTAGGCACTTACACTCGTCGTTCTTCATCGATTCTGCCGTAACAATTTCTCATAATTACATCATTAACTGCATCATTTGATAGGTACATTATTGTCGTTTTTCATTCGATCGTTTTAACTGAACTTTTAGTTTGATGATTAAATAACAAGATCGGTTCTTCAAATCTTTATATGCTCTGTACATTTTCAATTAATGTTGTTTACTATTTGTTCCTCTGTTTATTTATATTAAAAGATGATTCAATTGTGTTAATGAATATTTCTGTTGGAAAATTCAATTGTATGTAACGTTATCTGTTAAAATTGCATTTTAAAATCAGTACTTATCGAAAAGCTGAAAAAGAATCTCTTCATTTAAGATTTAATTAAAAAGTGGTGAAAAGTCACGGTTGAATCTGGCAGATCTGAGTTTGGTTCAGATGGGTCTTATGCATCTCTCTAGCTGTGGACATGCACCTATTTAACTAGGTAGTCTCCGTGGAAGCGATCAGAGGGAGATTCAGTTCAGCACATCTCTCTCTCTCTCTCTCTCTCTCTCTCTCTCCCCTCCCCTCTCTTCGTCATCGACCCTCGCACCGACCTCTACGCCTCCAACTGCCGCTCGTCTATCGATTGCGAGCCACCAGGGCCACGAGAAGGCACCCTCTCGACATTCTCTCTCTCTCTCTCTCTCTCTCTCTCTCTCTCTCTCTCTCTCTCTTACTTGTGCTAACTCGTTACGCGGTGCTACCGC
>NJRP01000124.1:75107-99191 GCA_003063835.1 Aphaenogaster floridana | reverse complement strand
ATATATATATATATATATATATATATAAAAATCATATATTTGTATCAACTATAGTATGTTTGCAAAAGTATGTGATAACAATTGAACAATTTCTATTAATATACTTGTACACAACTTATATTTCAATTAATACTTTAGTTAATCACAATTAAAATCTTTCTGTTCTTTTATTAAATGAGATTGCTTTGTTCAATATTATGGATATATATAAAATATTAAGCAGTCTATTTCAGAATTTTATAATACAGATATAAAAATTGCTTTAGAGAGAAAGATCTGGGCGTCAATAATATTTTTCACATCAATCATCAGCCTCTTGCGCACGTATTTTCGCTTGCTTATACATTCTTTTGTAAAATTTTTCTAAATTCTTGTAAAATCCATAGCCCGAATAGTCTCGTGTGTATTCACATCTCGGATCACAATCCATAATACTGAAATAATATTTTCATAATTTATTCTCACATTGTATATTATAGACGATAATTTCATTCAGCGCCACTTACTTATCCGTCATTCCAGTAGCATACCATTTTTCTTTAGTTTTGTGAAGATTTTCGATTTTAGATTGTAATCTGTAAGGACAAAACGATTGTAATGTAAAATACGTTCAAGGAATTCATTCGTTTTCAATGAACTCACAATGGCATTGCCGCTTCTTCTTGCATGTTGAATGCACCGTTTCTACAAATACAGCCGCATTCTCTAATATCAGAAAAATTTCTGCGATATCTTTGCTTAGTGTCAATATATTTCTTGACTATATCAGAATCGTCGTAGCATTTGGGAAAATAACAATTATACTTTAAACAAACTGGACAATTGTCTGTACCATGGGTATTGTCACATATGACAGTGGGTTCGACTAACTTTGGGAAACCTGGTCGACAAGTGCATATAAAATTTTTCCTTATTGAGTGATAACATTGATCAATTTGCGATCCTGTCTGATGGCTTGTAGTATACGAAGGACATTGATAAGAATCGCTCGATCTCTGACGATACCTTTATACGTAAGATACATTTTACATCAACATTAATAATATGTAATAATAATAATAATAATAATAATAATAATAATAATAATAATAATAATAATAATAATACTTACGGTTGACAGCTTTGAGATCTCGGTTTACTCTTAGCATGACACACTCTTCGTTGCCTTATAATACCTTTAATCGGTCTTTTCCTTTGGTCACATGCCGTTTGCTGAAATTTACACATAAAGGATCGGTTACATACAAATCCATGATTCTCAATGTATACGAGTATATTTAATATATATGAAAAGAGAAAATTTAAGCGATACATGCTTGTCGATTCTATTTTGTATCTATCAAGTACCTTAGAGTTAATCATTTTTGGATTGATGACATAACATTTGCTCATACTTGTGTCATAGGAGTCCAATATTTCCTCGACAATCGTTTTGGTGGAGACTTCGATTTTAGGTGCTATGATGCCCTGAGGCGAAAACGACAGTTTGGTCCTAGTGAAAAGTTTTATCCTAGATTATAAACGAACGGATGCAAAAGACATACGGGAAAATATTTAGTCGGCTCCATCAGAAGGTCGATATCCACTCCGGCTAGTAAGCCTTTGAAGCTTGGTGCGGGATACAACAAATCTGCCAAATTTGTTTCAAACGTTGCCAAAGTAATGCCTCGGCTAGCCGGTGTTGTCCACTGTATCAATTCCGCGTATAAAAATTCTTGCTCCAATGTGTTTTGCAGCTCCGTCAGGGAAATTATTCGAGCGAAGATTTTATTGAAAGTAAATTTGTCGTGGAACAAGAGCGGGAAAATCGGGCTTATTCCGCGAGATTCCGCACAGGAATCGAGAGCGTTGACTCGCAGAGCCACTTTGCCATTGGGACACAACCAAACGCCAGGACACGTTACCTAGACACGTTTGACGCGATTTTGAAGTGTAAATAAGAATTGCGATACAACATATGAAATATCTTGATTAATCGTGTCTCGATACGTACCGCGTGTACATCTAGCTGTGCTTTAACGCGAAAAGCTCTGCCTGCCATACCGTTCAACTGTCTAATGACAGTTTCATCAATCATATCATATGGTTAACAACATCGTTGCCGGTATTTGTATGTGCATTCGGATCACTATCGCTTCGATAGCTTCATGATGGACGATAACAAAGTACGAATTTTCAATTTTTACGTTTAGATTCAGTTTGAATATCCGTGTCCAGATCTCACTTTCTGGACTTGGTTCGGTAAAAGAGCGTAAACGTATACACTTTAAAGACCCATGCCATTTTGCGAAAGAGTTACCACCACTTGGTACTTGTTGCCAGGGAACAGCGACACAACATCGCTCGAATCAATGTATCGAATTTTGTCAAGTTCAGCCGACTTTAGCGATAACAAGCGATTGATAATAATATCTAAAAGATATATATATATATATATATATATATATATCACCTTTCTTTTCTTCAACGATATATTTAGAAAAGAGTTTGTTGAACCTTCAATTACGCGATACATAAACATTTTATTCCACAATTTGTTTAAAACCATAATGTCGCTGAGAGAAATATTTATTTAGTTCTAAACGGCACGCCAGCAAATCTTTTTTCCGGCAGACCTCTTTGCAGTTTTCGACGTACGAGTTCATTCGCGAGAAAATCCGATTGTTTCCTGGAGAAGCGTAATCTTGGATCCTTCGTGACAGATACTAGCGGTACGGTGAACCAGCCGTATCTATAAAAACGATTTGTTATTAAAACTAATTATTAGTTTTCATGTACATTTACTCGTTCGTCAACTTACTCCATGTTTACTGCCGGCGGCCTAAAGGAATAAACATCTTTGGGTATCATCTCCGTTTGTCGTTTAATCAAGTTGATGTCGTCCTCTTTAACGTCCAATGGAGAGAAAACATCGTGTTTCGCATAGAACTTGCCAGTTAATGATTTTGTACGAGTAGTAGGCACAAATGTTTCTCGCACATTTCGCAACTTGTTCTCCTTTCCATATATTTCTATATAAAAGCGCAATTTTATCGGATTTATCAACAGATCGGCCGCCATAAATTTGTTCGAGCGATTAAACTCTCTAGTTGTTGCAAATAACGCGCGAGTATTGAATTAAATTTCATTTCACAAACGAAGCAGAAAAGTTGACTGTTCACGGAACCAATTTCAAGATCTCTTATTCGTAGTAACGTCACGCTGTTAAATACTGCTCGCATTCATACATTGGGTGGAAGGTAAAAAGAGTAATAACTTGTAGACAAAGCACTTGAAGAGCATTGATATTTATTTTAAAATATGTATATCAATAGAAAACACATACGTAACAAGCGGAAGACCGTGGGGCTGATCAGTCAGAGGTTTTTAGGCCTGTAACATCGTTGTTTCTTTTCTCGCGATCTCTGATCGACTCAATCAGAAACTGTTTTCATAAGTACATAGTCAAGCTTTCATATTTCTTCCTTCATACGTCTTCCCGTTTCCTTTCCACTTGTCTTCTCGTATATACGTGCATAGTCAAGTGTGACGAACGTGAAATAATGAAAAAGCAACTGAAGAGCAGATAGGCAAGCTAGGAGAAAGAATAGAGAAGGAAGAATTACGAAAATCTCCGACTGGATAAAGCGATACTCGCGTAAGAAACTAAAATGCGTCATTCGCACTTTGTTTTTACTAGTCTTTGGCCTATTGCACCCTAAAATGTCACGCTGCTTCGAAATCATCATCAGCGATTCGTTAATTGGGTTGTTAATTGATATGACGTGAAAATTATTTTTATTCTCACACTATAAATATAATTATGACAAAAGGTAAACTGATAAAGATTGATCTTTAAATATATTTTTTCAGTAAAAATAAAAACACCCATTACTTATACGCACTTTAAATTCGTTAGATTGACACTTTGGAAGATTTTTTCATCTCTTTTGCTGTAATGTAGGAGTAGCTGCCAACTTTTATATTTATTATTTCTATAAATATCAGAGTCAAAGTGTTCTCTTAGTATGCATTTAGTCATAGAGAAGATGTCAGCACAATTATATATTTCCCGATGTCAGAAAAGCTTAAAGAGATTCGTGCGATGAAAAATAGTTGAAATCTTATATATTCTTTCACATTTCTTTGTTAACTCTTTTCGATGTAATATCGGAGAAAGTAAGAAACACAAACCAAAATTTCTGATCATTTCTGTGTTAAACGAAATTGATCGCTGGTTCAGAGATAGGATTTTAAACCGCATCTAAAACAGTAATTTTGATACTTTAAGCGTATACTTTAATATAACAATGTATATATTCAATCATTTAATAATATTCGTCGTTCCGTCTTTATTGCCATCGCGACTATTTCATCGTCATGACGAAGAAGCGCGAGACATTTTGACACGAATTTGTATTATAAAATCGTTGTAGTAAAACGCGTTCGGCACATTATCTTTTTACAAAATTACTTTCTGTCTGAATTTAATCAATTCCGTTCAGTAACAGATATATTCGATAGAATATCCGTAGCTGTCGAGGCCGTATCCCTCGATTCACTGAAGCGTTGCATTACGTTCCTGAAAAAGAGAAATTCTTTATGTAGTCACACCTATATACAACACTAGTGTTAAATGTTAAACAAGACGAAAAAAAATTCAAAAGATAATTGTTAAAGACAATTCGTGAGATCGACGAATATAGGAAAAATGTGTTTTGAAGTTGATGAATAATTAGAATAAAACCTCGGAGAATTTTATACGGATGAATGTGTGTGTGTGCCCATGTGTATATCTAACATATTTTTTTATTATTATATACCTTTTCTGCTCACCAAGCAGCCTACTGTTCCCTTCGGCGATTTCCGCATCCGTATAAGCTCTTGATTTATCGGCGCTAAGCTGTTGCAGATCCAAATTGCCGTTGTGATTACATCCGTTCTCGCACCTGCTCAGATAGATATCCGGCAACGGCGAACGGCAGGTGTCGCGTGGCGACAGATAGTCGGGATTACTCGGTGACAGAATCTCCTCGTAATATTCTACGCTCTTCGGTTCTAGGCCACCGACAGTAGAGCCATACTTTTTCGGCAAAGTAGTCGACGTGCTCCTACCATAGTAGGAAGAGTCCGCCACGCCGTCACTCAGAAACGATCTCGACAGGGGACTCTTGTACGAGATTCCGGCGAGATCGTTGTCCGCGATGACGTCCGTGCTATGATACTTGGCGCGAGAGGCGACAAGATCCAACGTCGGGGACCTCACGTATCTCCTGAGAGAATCGTGCGAGGAAGATGGCAAGCCACTACCGTAATGATCGAAGAAGGTTCTCGGCTCCGTGTGATGACCGTACGACGATACGTTCAATGCGTCGCTGTATCTCTCTCGGTCGACCGGTGATTTCCTTGAGGACACATCATCGTCGCCGTACGAAATGTAATTTTTGTCCTTTGCCCTACGAAATATTTTAAATTATTAAACGGTTAGTGCGTGCGAACTTGGCTCGTGAAGCTACGAATTATTAAGCTTGAAAACGTAACTCGATTTACTCTTTTCCTATTATATCTAGATACAGATCACGATACTTAAATAGGCGAAAAATCAGGAAGAGAGCTGAATCTCGCATAAAGAGTGAATGTACCTCGTTCTGGGAACTCCATAATTGTACAATCTGTCGCGTTCCCTTTCTCTAGAGCTGTTAAAGCTGAACCTTCTAGGCAGAGTCACGCTGCTCACTCCCGGTGGCGGCGCCGTCAAGGATGGCCTCTTTCGGTCGTTGAATCTCAAGTAAAAACTGCGTCTGCGTATTCGGTCTATCACCGATTCCGAGCTGTCGCCACGCATGAATAGAGAGTACGACGGCGATGTCGGCGAGTGCAAATCGCCGCGATTGTGATTTAGGTCGGCCGAGCAGATTGACCAGGAATCAAAACTCTCGGGCTCCTCGGGCGAGAACATCTCGCTGGTACAATCTTCCGGTGGCTCCTTAGTCACTGTATCATCGTTGAACCCTTCAGAAGGATCCAGCTTGATCTCTTTCGATTCGTTCTGTACCGGTTCGCCCGAGACGAACGCCTGGTCGACAGTCCGTTGGCTGGGGCGATCCGGTCCATCTCGCGACTCCACGTGATTCTCTATGATCCTGGCGTATTCGGTGACCTCTCGCTTCAGCTCGGCAACGTCTTTCGCTCGCAACGGCTTATCGATGATTATCTTGTTGCCGGTAATGTTGGCATGGTGCGTCATCTTCGACAGACGCTCCATCAGTTTGTTGGAGTGTCGATCACCACTCTCCGCCGTAAGATTGTCCGTTTCAGGCGAAATCCCGCGAAACGTGGCGGGATTCGCTTCGGGTGAACCAGATCTGGGCGAGTCTCTCTTGGGAGTCGCGTGTCTAAACGTATGTTGCGGTATCTTGGACAGATCGAGTTTCAGATTCGCCCTACTTGGCCGATGTTGCTCCGATGATTGTTGCCTCGACTGATAGATATTAAAGCTCCGATCCGTGGAACTCGAGGGGTCCATGATGGGCAAAACGCTCGAAGCGTTCCGAAGCATGGAATTCGCCTGCGAGAGATCGGTAGACGATACGTTTATATCGGATTTATCGGATGTAGCACGAGTTTCTTTAGTATCAGTTTTGATCTCATTCATATTTGTATTTTCCATAGCGTGTTCAGAATCCTTGGGCTTCGCGTCCGACTCCGCCTGTTCCGACGATTTCGCGGCGAAAGTCCGATCATCAGGATCGTTTCCTTCGATCAAGCCTTGCGCCGTGACAGTCGGGTCTTCGGGATCTTTCTCCCTCTTCATCGTCATGGCTTTCTTCTTCGTCAGCGGCTTCGATGACTTTCCCTTCTCGTCGGACTTGCTTTCAGAGCTGTCGGACGATTTCTTGACAACTTTCCTCACGACGCGCACTATCCTCTTCTTCCTAGACCCGTCGATCTCATCTTTATCCGCATCTTCCTTCGATTTGACCGGCTTCTTAATCTTCTTATCGACATCCTCGCCTTTGTCAATTTTCGTGACGGACTCGTTCTTGCTTACTAGAGAGTTAATGTTCCTTTTGGTTTTAATCAGTTTCCTATCCTCGCTATTGATAATGGACTTGGCGTGCTTATCCAAGTCCACGACTTTCCGCAGAGATTCCGATTGATCCGACGATTTTCTCGGCGAGTCTACTTTATCTAGCTTTATTTTATCCGCAGATGATGACGCCGAGGAGTCTGAGGATGGTGCGACTCTTTCCGGCGCTCTTTTAAATTCCCTCGATTGCTTATCCACGAAAGGTTTCCTCTCCTTAGCGATCGACTCCCTCTCCTTTGATTTCTCTTTAGGCGGCGATCTTTTGCACTCGCTCACTACCTTCTCCGGCGATCTCTTGTTTTCCGGCAGTTTCTTCGCCGATTTATTGTCGGTTCTAGCGAATTTCGTCGGTATTTTGCTCGTCGCGGTTACATCGTCCTCCAAAGATGACTCGGCCTGACTCGTCTTGACGCACTTGGGCGGGCTCCTCTTCAATTTACTCATGATCGCGTTCTGCGACCGGCTGCTGCCATTCGCGTTCCGCTTGGTCGTATCCGCGTTCGTCTTGAAAAGTCCCAATACCGATGTCACACGTCCCCTCGACGGCACATTCTTGGCACTCTTGTCCGATCCTTGACGACGCGTGAGATCCTCCACGCTCAGCGTCCTCTTCACCTCGAGCAAGCTCGATTCCGCGGACGGACACTCGACAGGCGGCGCGGAGCACTCGCGCAATTCGCGTTCCTTCCCGAGATCGCCCGAGATCGAGCTGCCGTTCAACATCGGCGCGCTCGGCTTCGTGGCCGCGCTCGTCGTCTCGTCGTTCGAGCGCAACCTCTCCAGTTTCTTCTCCAACGAATGTAGAAAGCCGCTCTTCGAGCCTTGTTCGAGCTTCCCTCTTCCTTTATCCCCGTTGGACTTGTTCTCGAAGGAGGAAGAGGAAGAGGAGGAGGCAGCCGTCCCAGAGACGGCATTTCCCAGTTTATCCTTCTGCAGCGCATTTATCTCATTCTTCTGTTCCTTGCAGATCATTTCGCCCCTCGAGCCGTCCTCCTTGCGCTCCTTGCCCTCGCTTTTTCGCTTCATGAACCGCGACTTGCGGCGCTCGTTCTCCGCCGCTCTCTGCGCCTCCTTCTCCCTCACGTACTGGCTCTCCTCTCGCGGCGTGTCGAAAAAGTCCGGTCGCAGGAAGCGTGAGATGCGATGCTGTTTCGGTTTTTGGCTCCTGTTGCTGTCTTTTGGCTCCTTCGGTTCAGCCTCCTTACCAATGCCGCTACCATTGCCGCCGCCGCTGCCGCTGCCGCTGCCACTGCCTCTGAAGAGTTTGCTCAGGATCGATCTTTCCTGATTAACGCCTCCGGTCGATGCGTCAGATGAGTCGGCCAACGACTTGCCGTGGTCCGCGCTCACGCTCGACTCTCTGGTCAACGAACCCGAACGTAATCTGAGACTCGGAATGCAACTGCGTCTCTTGGACACGACGGAGCTGGCTGACGATAATGGATCCGAGGTGGTCGTCAGAGTCTCCTTGTCGCACTTGTCCGTATCCTTGTAATTGCAGCTGAGATTCGGATTGAATTGCTGCGACGTCAGATTCTTCAGCTTCGACTCCTTGATTAGATTCTCTGCCGCCAGCAATCGATTCTCGAAACTCTTGGAGATGTCGGGCTTGCAGATCGACTTACCGTAGTCACCCAGATTCGACAAGGATTCCGTTGGTGAGATCTCGCAAGATTTGGCCGACATGCTTGAGGTGGTGGTGGTGGTGGTGGTGGTGGTGGTGGTGGTGGTGGTGGTGGTGGTGGTGGTGGTGGTGGTGGTGGTGGTGGTGGTGGCGGCGATGGTAGTGGTAGTGGTATTATCCATCGAATTAGCGTTCGAGTTGCACACGGATATCGATGTACCTTCCGATGTGGAGCCGTTCTCCGCGACGTTATCGATATCCTCTTTGCAGGCAGATAGGTATGTGTCATCACCGGACTCTTCCTGGATCTTGTCCGTTCTGTAACCGTGAAAGCTATCTCGTCTCGCGTTACCAACAACGTTCGATCTAACCGACTCCTTGTACTTGCGACCGAGCGTCATTATATGCTTCGGTAGAGGTGGCAACAGCTTGTCATCGCAATCGTCGTCGTCGAACAGACTGATGCTTCTTCGCGGTGAATGCCGTTCCGATCTATCGTACTTGCACGGCTCTAATAAGCTGTTGGTCCTTCTAATACCTCGATCAAGCGATCTGCCTCTGTGTTCCGTTGTTGTTCGATCGGACATCGTGGACGTGGAATACCGTTTCGTCATCTCGCTCGGTCCTATCAGGCTCTGCGCCAAATCCCTCGTTGGTGACTGATAATATCTGTTGTTGTCGCGCGTGGAGGATGGCGAGCGCGGTACGGATTGTCGGGTTTGCTCGATAAACTGCCTGCTCAATCTGCGCGCCAAGCTGGGAGTGAAATTATGCTCCAGAGATTCTTGCGCCTCCTTCCTGATTTGCGCCGCTGTTTCCGCTTCCACGTCTTCTTCATGTACTTCTTCTACTTTATCTGAAAGCAATCGAGACAGAATCTATGCACATTCCGCATGGGTGTGTATCCGCATATATGTGTTGCACGTATTGGACAGCGATTGGATGTTGTTCTTGTTGTGTTGTAGGATATATGCATAAGAATACAAGAAGAATAATGTCATTATTTTCACTCCTTTATTTCTACATACATAAATTTTTTTTATAAAATTTGTCGAAAAATGTAATGAATAAGAAGAGACATCCCTCCCCCCCACTCTCTCTCTCTCTCTCTCTCTCTCTCTCTCTCTCTCTCTCTCTCTCTCTCTCTCTCTCTCTCTCTCTCTCTCTCTCTCTCAAATTTTGTCAAATTTCATCGGATGTCTTCTTAAATGGTTCTGTATGGCTATACGTGATGCAACTGTATCATATACGTCGATGTATATTTTCAAGTCATGGAAACACTCTAAACATGACTATTACGTTCTGCGGTTTATCAATAAGTTAGAATAGTGGAAGATTTCAAACTAATCTTAAGAAAATCATATACAAATGATAGCTCTTTGAAAATATGCATCAACGAAACTAGCAGTAGCGTGTATACATATTGTATTTTATATATATATATATATATATATTTAGATATTAATACAGAAAATTACAAGTGTATACTCATTTAACAGTGACCATGCAACTAAAAGACTCGTCTTATATATCCGCGGAGAAACAAGTACAGAGACTTCAAGTAACAAATAACAGTACAATTGATAATAATATTAAAATTACATCTTGTAGAATAAATATATATGTGTATGTATATTGTATATATAGCATATCACATGGTACACTTCTAAATCACAGTGTGTTAAATGAGTAGACTCAGGACAAGTAGTGCATAGTAGGATATAATATTAAATACTATATATATATATATATATAGTATACACACATATATATATATATATATATATATATATATGCATTACATCAAAGCATGCGAAGACAATGTGAAATAATAAAAACGCTGTTATTTAAACTCTTAAAAACACAACAAATATCAGCCATTTCAGACAAGGGTTAGCTTCCGCTTGCAAGTATACAATCATTTTCACTTTTTCCTCTTATTTTCAAATAACAATGCCATATAGATAATTCTCTCTCGTATAACAAAGTTATTCTCAAGTTTTTAAAACATGGCAACAAGTAACTTATCTAGTAACGATTTTCGCGAGTGCGCGGGTTCGGTATGATTTATTCCAATGCTGCACAATGTCACATCACATTTATAGCTGTCACTCGCTAACATCGAAGCTTTCAAGTATGATCGATGTGCTTAAAACTATAGGTATACGCACCTCACTCGCCATCGGTTCAATATGCATTAAATACATTATATACATTGTCGTGTACTTTCTCATATATTTTAATATTATTTTATCCAAATATATTCACATATATCTGTATAAATTCGAGAATAAATCATACCAAAGGTAACCCGAGGTTCACAGAGACTCGCGAACAGGATGTTTGGTCTCATTCAAAACGCACGTGACAAAAGTGTTAAAAGTGTATAATTGTTTTCGAGCTTTGTACGTTGTTGCGTACAAGCAAAATCATTCTAATGCAAGGATGCGAATGTCTTCCTCTCGTCATCGTGACGAAAATTGTACCGTTTTGCCGAACGCATCGCTGCGATCAGAGACTCTGTGGTAACATAGGTAGATTGACCAAGTACACTTTCGAGGAACACCTCGGACGAGTACGCGTCACCGAATGGCGAAAGATTCTTTTTTTTCTTTTATATTCTCATTGTCAGAAGTATAACAAGATTACGTGCGACTTTACTGGCGTCACATTCACTTTGAATTAGGCATACAAGATATTACTACCTAACTTGGTTTGTCTACTGGGGATTACCGTCAGCCCGCCTACGTAGAGTCACTCGCACGGTCGCTGCAACAACCGTCAATAAAACCGTCAATCAACGTATCACAAAACGACGCCACTTGTAGATTTTTCTACATTATATCTTTGATAATAATTGTTTGCTAACTTAATGGCCGTATGCGATGCCAACGAGATCATATTAAACAGGGTCTTCTTTGGTTTTTCTGCCGATATAATTTACAAAACATTCACATAGACAAAGTTTATATACTCCCTCCTTTATTACCCTTTATACTCTCTCTCGTTATTATCTGTTTCAACGGCGTACTTTTACTTTATATATTTGTTACATTTTTAGAAATAGGATAGAGAGTAGTAAAACAATAGCTACTTTGATACGTTATTAATTGAATTTTCTCATAAGTGAATAAAAAAAGATCATTTTAGAAGTCTCCCTGTCGTTAAGTTAACCAAGTCGATTAAGCCGAAAAATAGTAAAACTTTTACTGTATAATTCGGATATGCACACGAGAATGCTAACAAACAATTATTTTAGTTACTGATTGAAGAGTCGACGATAGACGTAAATTAATGAATGAACTTGAATTAAATATGAATTTCTGTCTTGGATAGTGGAATTGAGACTCTTGTACATTGTATATGGATATGTGTGCAGTCATGCTCCAAAATTTTATGTACACTAGGTGAATGAAAAAGAAGAAATTGCTATTACAATGTTATGAGCTAATAAAAATCAACAGCGGCAGTGCATTGCAACAACTAGGGCATATTACAAGGTTCTATGTCAGGCAAAGTGAGCTTGCTATTATATATAATCTATGTTTCTTTCATTTGCTTAGGGACAGATCCTATTTGTTATTTTATTAGCTATTTTAATATTCAAACATGTGTATTTCGTATTAAAAATTATATTAATTTGCAAACACCGCATTACAGACCCTGCAGCTTTTATAGATTCGTATAAATAAAAATTTGACAAAAATGAGTTTAAGTAAAAAATAAGTAAATAAACAAAATTATTAGATAGATAGGTTGTCCCAAAGGATTGGGTCGTGCAAACATGCTTTTGAGAATGCAGGATCTAAAAATAGTTGTAAAAAAGATTTGTTATTCCTCAGTTATATTTTTAAGAGAGTTACATAAAGTAATTCTTAATTATATGTCAGCATACTTCGAAGATTAAATCTGAAGTTTTACACAAGAACAAAATACGAATATAGATTGTTTTATTTTAGAAAGAGAGATACACATTGCATTGGGAAAAGAGAGTATCCTTAATTTATTGTAATTCGATAAATAAACGACCCGTGTGTTCGTCTGTTTCATATAATTTTTTTCTTATTTTACAATTAGATTCTACATTCATCCCCTGAGGTACTGACATATTATTAAGAATGACCGCGCGCGCGCGCGCGCGTGTGTAAATTATTATACGTATGTAAGTGTCTATAACAAAATATTATTTAATATCATGTCAATTTGTATTATTTTCCTGACTTAATACAAAAAAATTCAATGTTCTAATTTATAAAATCACAAATAATATAAGAGATCTGTTCCAAACATATACCCATCTGTGCCAAACATGAACCATATAATTAATCTATTGGGTGTTAGTACCAAAAGTTGCAAAACATTGTCAGGCAAGAAATCAAAAAATTAATATATTGGAAAGAGAAGTAAAAAGAAAGACAGAAACAATAAGGGTAAAAGTAAACAAAAAGATGTGCTTTGTCTATCAACGACTCGACAACAGCTAGATACTAGGAGATGCATACTGAATACCATCCAGCATTTTCTCACAAGGCTAATAAATTTAACCAGTGACAAAATAGCATGATGACCACAGCGATTTAACAGAAGCTCTTACATTCATCTTACATACTTTCAATTAACACTATATATAACCACTACCGAATTAACAAACAAAAAAGACAAATGAAATAAAAACAAAAAAATTACAAAATCTTTAGCTTCTGTAAAAACGCAGGTCAACATTCTACAACATTAAATATTCGTATGTACAATTTGCAGTGGACCTTGATCGAGATTTAATACAATAGATTCGTAGGATTATTTAAACGCTGAGAAAATCTTTATCATTTTAAACACTGACTTTCATTACGTACGCGTATAATTTATTCTACAATCTCGTGTATAAGGTACCACATTAAATTGTAAAATGACTACACTCTCTTACCTCTTGGCAAGGTGTTGTTCCCGATTTCAAATACATTCTCTCTGGAAGGTGTGCTACGCGATCCAAGACTATTTGGAGTTCCGGAATTGGAAGTACTGGCGGAGTCTCTCTTTGAAAATATATCCGCATCGCGACTCAGAGAATGTTTAAATTGCGATTCCGAGAGCCGTCTGTACGCAAGAAAACGATAAAACGTCACTTCTATGTAAATGCATGGATAATTTATAATATAAATTATCTTTATTTTATACGAAACATATGTTAGAAAGAAGAATAGCGAGAGAAAAAAAAATGTTCACATCCAGTGGAAAGTCTTCTGTGATACGAAAGAGTGCAAAATAAGTCCAAGTGTCGAAAGGCGAAAGTATCAGTACTAGCAAGATGGTGTTGGCAAGAAGCAAAGGGTGTCAGCCTATGCGGGTTGATAGCAGGTATTTCGGACTTGTTTATTTTCACAACGTGTACACTACTCCTAAGTGTATCTGATGTGGCACATAGTTAAGCCAAAGTGGGCAAAATTAAGTTGACACAAATATGTACACGTATAAATATGCGATCTAATTTTTAACCTGCTTGTAGCGTGTGTCCAATTGCAATTTCTGTATTTCATTTTGTTAAACGGCGATTCCTACTACTTATATCTCAGCTAGCAGGCGCGCGTACACTAAGTTCTCTATTACAATTTCTTTCTACAATTGGACTCACGTAGTCATGGTCCGTGTTTCGACATAGCTCTCGTAGCTTGCACAGACAAGCATAAAACCATCATCTTTCACCATTATCATTATCATCATTAAAGTTAAAGATTCTTAAATAACAAGTTAGTTGTTAATAAAAATTTTGTCGAGATCTCAGCGTTAAATCTAATCTCTTTCTCGATATGCCTGTGATATATTAATTCCAACTGGGAATGATTAGAATATTCCTTATACGAATAACAATTCAAGATTGTATATTTACCTGGACAGCGGCTTGTTAAGACCCCAAAACGCTTGCGACGATTGAGAGCCGAGTCTACCGAACAATCTAGTGCTTGGGAAACCGCCAGATCGATTATCATCAACGTTAAGTCGCTGCGTCAGACTTCGCACTCTGGACAGTAACGTAGAGAACAAGTTTTCGGCAGTCAATAATTCGAATCCGTCATCATCATCGTCCTCGCCAGACGACAAGCTGTCGGCGTGCTCAGACGGTTGTCTGGACGGTCGCGAACTCCTCAATCGATGCATATGTCTTTGCAACAAATCCTCCCTGCCGAGAGAAAAAAAAGATTACAATTTAAGTTTAGCCAAATCTAATATTTGTGGTCAGCTAACGCTCTCAAACTGTATCACTACATCAATTGAATTTGATAAACCGTCAAGATTAATTATATTGTTTACCCATGCAACGGAGAGAAAGGAGACTCGTCTTCGCTAGCATCCGATAAAAGAGAACTCATTCTTCTTGGTCTACTAAATCGGGATCTCGGTGGATTCGTATTTGTCGGTGTGCCAGTCTTATTCTCTGGCTCCAGGCTACCCGATCTGGGAGTAACGTAACCACCACCTTCTACCGCGATAGGAATTATATACTCTCTAGGACTCTTTCTGATTGGTTCCGGTCCTATAGTTGAACCAAGAGCACTGTCCGTGTCTGAATCGGCGATCGATTGGCGAGATAGAGAATCTGATCGTTGAGACATTGATCTCTGGGACATTGGCGGTTTAGGCGGTGGTGTAGACGAATGTTGTGAACGCTCGAGTCCTGCCTCTACCTATATTTTTAATGACAATTTTGCAGATGCAAAAATCATTTTTCACTTTATAAACTAGAAAAATATATGCTTCCAAAATAAACATGCTAATCTCTCTGTACCTGGATGGGTATAATTCTTTCTCTTGGCGGTGCAGCCTTAGGTCTGCCTTCCGGTTCTAAGCTCGAACTTCTATTTGCATGAGGCACCGCCGCGGCCACCGGGAATGCCACCTCCGATCTCTGCGTGCGCAATTTCTGCGGTTGGAAAGCATCAATCTTAGCTTCCACCTCGGACTTGAACGCTACGGTCTCTGGCGGTCTGACCCCGGACAACATGATTTCAGCTTTGCTTGTTTTTCGTCTAGGCAACGTTGCACTCTTCAACGTTATTTCCATTTTACTGGACATCTTGGGTTCCTCCAATTGCGAATTTTCGGTACCAGTTGTGTCAGACGTACTAGTGATCTATTAAAAAAAAGAAAATATAAAAGTAGATCCAAGTCAAACATGTAGATAATTGATGAAATACACTAACAATAGCATTTTTGTTTTGTCCTTACAGTTGCTTCCGGTGCCGGTGATTTAGCATCAAGGCCGAATTTCGTCTCGACCGGCGTGGAAACTGACACCGTAGCCGACCGCACGTCATTCGGCGCAATCTGTATCTTCAATCCGAGTTTCTTGGAGTCCGGGCTCTGAGGCGATATCGGCGGCGAACCGTTCAGCTTCTTCTGCATCGGAGGCTTACCAATCGCGCCACTAATGATATCGATAGCGCGCTTCTTCGCTTCATCTCGCTTATTCAATTTATTCTCGGTGGCCACAACCTCGAGATCCCCCAGTGCCTGCTTCTGCTCATCTTTCTCGCCTTTTTTGTTGGTTGGCACATCGATGATGACTTTGGACGCACTAGCTTTCGTAGGGGGCGGTGTGGTTACAGACGAGAGACTGGCCTTTCGTTCGAAGGCTCGTTTCGCGCCTCCCACATTAACGCCAGGAATAAATATCTTTTTAGGTTTCTCATTTTCCGCGGTAGATGATAACTGATTGAACTTTTCAGCCGTTTCAAATATTTTGGAGCGCCGTCTCTCAACAGGTTTAACAGGTGGAACGTTTACCATCTCACTCGATAGCTCGGAGTCTAAGGAGAGCGCCTTTTCTTTCAGTTTTTTGAAATCGTTCTCCGTTGGTTCTAGTTGCTGCATATCTTGCGATACGTACGCTTCGTTCCTAACATTCGTGTCGCTTTCATTTGGCACTTTTGATTCCAGATCACTCGACTTTTTGTTGGTCACTATCTCATTCGCTGCTTTAGTCTTCTCAATCATATCTTCATATAAAGTATTGTTAGAAGACTTGATACACTTTTGTTGCGACTTATCTTGCTTATCGCTAACCTTTTGATTAATCTCATAGATCTGCTGAACGCTCTCGGTAGACATTGGCTCACGTGGCTGTTCATATTCGCTTGTCAACGGAGTCTTGCTCCTCTCTTTACTTGGCGATCTCTCCTTTGATTCTTCGATCAGCTCTAGACAAGCTGCCGTATCTTCTACTTTATCAAAATCAACAGTCTTACTCATAGGAACAGTTACAATGGCTGTCGGTTCTACCTCCATCGCCTCCTCCGATATAGAATTTGGGATTGGAGCTGAATGATGCCTAAGACAACAATACTCGTTATTACGTCTCTTCATATTATATTAATCGAAATTAAATCTTAATGTCAACTAGAAAATAATTTCAAGACAAATATTTATAATCTACCTTGATGAAGATCTATACGCCCTAGGCTCTCTCTCGTCCAACTTTTCTTTCCTTCTGGACCTCTCTTTCCTTTTCACACCCGCCGCTGCCGTCTCGTCCATCGACGGTGTTGTCTCCAGTTTTCTCTTAGCATCTCCGGCCGCGGAAGACTTGGGCTCCTCTTCGAATAACTCTCTTATCCTCCTGTCGGAGCTATTCTGATCGAGCTCCATTAAGCTACCAACCGAATGACATCTAGTAGGCACCAACGTTTCGGAAGACATATTATTCGCGACATCTCCGCCTGCCTGCTGATCGCCCCCCACTAGCAACTTCTCGGCGCTGGCTGACTGTGGCACCAGAGAGAGCAACAGATCCAGTCGAACTGGAGTTTGAGCTGCCAAATCCTCGGCGATATCGAGACAATTCTGCTCGTAACCTTCGTTCACCCACCAGTGAGTGCAGATTCTCTCGATATCGGCACGTCTGCCGGGACACACCGTGAGCATCTCCTTTATAAGCGGCGAAGCGGCTAAAGCGAAAGAAGATTGAAATTAATAGAATCGAATTGTCGCTGTTTATTTTGTAAAAATTCCACAAATTAACAATTTGCTTCGGTAAGATTATCGAGTCCTATGCTAATACAAACACACACATGCACCCACAAATTTCTCATAATTTATATTTTAGTTGATATCTCTTTCATAGAGCGTTGACGCTGCACGCGCATACGAATGTTATACTCACGGGACGGCTTTTTGGGCTCGAAATAATCGGATTGTGAGATCTGTTTGACTAGTCGTTTGAAGTTAGATCCATCGAAGGGCATAGCACCATAAACCAATGTGTACAGTAGAACACCTAGACTCCAGCAATCTACTTCAGGCCCGTGATAAGGGGTTCCTTTCACTATCTCTGGACTCGCGTACAATGGACTGCCACAAAATGTGTTTAATAATCGTTGCTCGTCGAACACGTTCGAGAGACCAAAGTCGGCTATCTTGGCATTTCCGACTTGGTCCAACAAAATGTTCTCGAGTTTTAGGTCTCTGTGACAGATTTTGTGTTTGTGGCAATAGAAAACAGCGGTGGCTATCTGTCGAAATATTCTGCGAGCCTCGTGCTCGCTCAGAACTTTGCGCTCACTTAGATAATCATATAGTTCTCCTCCGGCTGCATATTCCATCACCAGCACCATCTTCTCTCTGTTTTCGAACACTATAAAAGTAACGATCGTCTCTCATGAATTTGGCCAGGTAAGCCCCGCGCGAAAGGCATGAACGTCAATATCATTGAAGCCAATTTCAATCGTATCTACACCTATACCTATTAATCGATTCTCTTTCTTGTCAACTCATCAACTGTCACGTAGACAAATAAGGAGAATTTTTAATCAGGGCTAAGATTAACTAGCTTACAAATAGCATAGATTACTCTTATACTTGTGGACTCTACTCATCCAAATCATAATGTTATTACGTCACAAATGTTACCTTCGTAAATGTGAATAATGTTCGGATGTTGAACGCTCGACATGATTTGTATCTCCCTTCGTATTCTGATCAGGTCAGCCTCTGTTTCTATTTTGCATTTTTTAATTGTCTTTATTGCCACCTCCTGACCAGTCTCCTTGTTTATTCCTAATTGCACCTTACCATAAGTGCCCTGTCCTAATTTCTTTATGATGTCAAACCTGCGAGACATTTGAGACGAGAGTATTAGACAGTCTAATCGCTTCAGGTTGGTCTAATCGAATCTTGCTGTGGAATGCAAATTTGCAATTGCGATTTATCTATTGGATTAATCGCTACTTGGTCATTAAACTTTATTCATCTCAAGCTATCATCAATTAGAGAAATAAGGAAAATTAGAGAAATTAGAATAATTATTCTAACATTTTATATTTGGCAATTACAAGAATTTTTCACTCTTTAAAGCCATACATTTGAAAGCATCTTTGTATAAGCAGAAAAGAATTACGCGACTTGACTTATCAACTAGAGTCGATTTACAAACCTTTGCTTTAACTTTCGCTTGTGATTATGAAGGCGCACACCGCCCGTGCTCTCCATCCCTCCCATTATATTATGTATACTTGCTTCTCCGACAACCATCTTGTCTGCGTTTATCTGGAAAGAAAACACATCACAGATTCAAATGTTTTTCCTATGTGAATATTTCATTTTAATTTCACTGTGATTTCGAGATGCCAACATTATCATAGTATGATATTCTCTCTCTCTCTCTCTCTCTCTCTCTCTCTCCAATTTCTTTTTTTAGTCGCTTCCTGCCTTCCAGGCGGAACTGTCGGCGCGGATTCTCTCGTGAACGAGGATGACAGCGGCGAAGGGTAGTTATAGCTATCTGAGTTTTACATTAAGAAATGAAGAAAGCGAAGAGATGAGAAAGGAAAGAGAGAGAGAGAGAGAGAGAGAGAGAAAGAGAGAGAAGCAGAATGTGGTAAGTTTATTTCGGGCATCGAGACGCCAGTGTACGCCGACCCGTCGTCGGTGAGTTTCTTCTCTGCACTGTCTTCTTGTCCTCCCTACATGTACCAAAGACTTTCCGTTGCTAATTTCGTAAATTCTTCAGAAAAGCTCTTCGGGCAGCGTTTTTAATAAAACATATTTTAACTAAGCACGTTAGTCGTCTACATTTTTAATCGGTCGTTTATACATAAATGGTATAGAAATTATATGCTGATGCAATCAATTGCTTAGTTTACTCTGAACACTTGATACGCGTATCAAGTAGTGTATTTGAGCTGAACAGCCAATGATTAAACTAATTTACTAGTTATTTACTATTTGATACGCGTATCAAGTGCTCGGTGTAAACTAGTCAAATGTATTCGGTGGAATACGTTGGAGGAGACTCGATAAAAAGATAAATATACATATATATTGTAAATCAAAAATAGCGAAACAAGTCTCAGCTTGCGCGACATAGACTGGTACATGCGTTATTGCGAAAAATAGAAGATCGCGAAAGCAAAATGAAACTTTCCTCAAAGAGAGCTAGACTTCAGAGAGAGAGAGAGAGAGAGAGAGAGAGAGAGATTACTCCATCCATATCATAGTCCATTTCATCAGGATGTAATCTATTCAAACGGTGGTGTCGACATAATTCTAAATTCTAGTCTCGTTTCTCTCTCGCGATTACTCTACCTTTACTCTACACGTAACTTACGCTACTTTAGCTCCGAAACTGTCGTTAATTTCGCTCTCTCGAACGACTAGAGGCATCCCTTTTACCGGACGGTATAAACGATCGCGAATCACGTCAAGCAGCCAATTCTCACAGTCTTTCGTGAGAATTTTTCGTCGCCAAAATAGCTAAGCACTCGCATAAATTCGCATAAATCACAGATACGAATATACGATACGTTTCCGAAACGCTTCAACTTTATCTCGTCGGATCAATCGTTTCTATTGATCAAAATACCGAAATACCGATGGCTTCCGAGTTAGCGATTGCACGTAAGAGATTGAAGATAAATAAAAGACTTGTCGCTAGTTACGTTTAGTTTTCGAAATCGAAAGAGAAGCATATGGATTCCGTATTTAATTGCCGAGATGCTCAATGCCGAGAATTAACGGGTAGCGAAAGGTATCGATTCGATTCGAGCGAGTATCTCGGCAGAAATCAGAATCTCGGCAACAATCAGCGGGCACAGGCCGCGTCTGAATTACTCCGGATGCTGGCGGATCTCGGCAATGCGCGTGCAGTGTGCACCAGCACACCACTGCACTCATCCAACCAAGCTCCGCGCTCGAAAGATAAGATCCGAAGGAAGATGATTCTTCCGAGTTCTCTTCGAGGGGCGGTCCTGCCCTCACTCGAGAGGACGAGAGCCTCGTCGCTCGGCTATTAATGCATCGCGATATGGATAACTCGACTGGCTGACTCGACTCTCGAGTTATTGAGTCTCGAGGCGCCACACGTTACTCGCTCATCCCGCGTCAGGGTGAATGAAACTAGGGAAATTATGGAAAGCGACGCCGACGCGACGAATCGATGTCTTGACGCTTCGGGCTTGGACTCTTGTCGGAAAAATCGACAATGAAAATGAACGCGAAGCGAAACGAAACGAGACGAAGCCGCTCCGCTCTCGATACGTTACGACTCCCGATCGGTCGCTCCCTCGATGCGTTACGCCACGGTATTTTTAGCGAGCGCGTAGCGCGTAGACCCGCGCCGCGCGGCCCATCTCCAAGGACCGACTCGAGTCCAACTAACGCTCTTCGCCCAAGTCTTGTTCAAATCAAATCACTGCTCCCAACTCCTACTACCACAATTCTATCTCTCGCGATAAACTAATCACGAAACTTCTTTATACGACATTCTCCCGTTTCCCCTATACCATTTCAATCCGATTCTACTTGGAAAGAATAAAATGAATAATCGGTAAAGCGATCAAATTTGTCGAGATTTTCGTAGAAACGTATTCGCGTCTATCTACTTTTTATCACGCGTACTTGTCAATATATGTCACGTTTCTTACTATTTTTTATTATATCTCTTATATTTCGACCTCAATTATCGCGTGAAATTCTGACTCGCGCGCGTTACTATTCCTTCCAATAGAATCGTCATCGACTTGGTCAAAGATGATGCCGATATTACGTTACAGATTTACCGTTTACAGATTAATACGGTCAATCGCACAACGTGCGAGCCCCCCCCCCTCTCTCTCTCTCTCTCTCTCTCTCTCTCTCTCTCTCTCTCTCTCGGTCTCTCGAGTAAAGAACGGTCTATCGAGGTGTGACGCGTTTGAGGACGTAGAACCGTGACATCATTGCGCCCGTAAATCGATGTCGTCTTGTGATTCATTAAGGTATTATCAAGTATCGTTACTTTCAACGTCGCGTGTAAAAACAGTCCACTGATCGGTCGATGGTTGGATTCGCGAAACGATTCGCCAAAACGTGCTCTCGCTATCCTGTCGCGAATGTCACGCGACAATACTCGATATAGCTATATCGAGGGCTACGACAGATATGTACCTCGATTGTTCGATTCCAAGAATCTCATCGGAGGTTCCGCGATCGCGAATCCGCGTGGCTCGGGCGATTCGACGTATAGGCCGTATAATACCTTCGAGACTTTTACCAAGTGTTACAAAGCGCGCGCGCGCGCGAGAACGGAGAAGAATCCGACTCGATCGGGTCAAATGAAACGTGCACGAGGGTGCATGAGGATGCATTGGATGCATACGCCTGTCTGTACGTATATATGTATGTACGAGCGGCCGCTAAGGCTGCACTGTATGTAGGTTCGTATCGACAAAAATAGCGTTTCGATACCTCGAGGAAATCCTTTCTGATAAGCCATTTACGGAGCAGTTGGTTCGAGCTGGTGATTACAATGCGCGCGCGTACCATATGCCATATACTAGGTACTGTGCGTTATATGTATGTATCTACTTGTGTACGTGCGTATTTCCGCGTGTACGCGCCTCGTCCACTCGTCCTCTCGATGGCGAGCGCGCTCCTCTTTTATCGTTGAGCAACCGCACGACGCCCACAATAGCGACAGATCGACATTTGACAATCTTCGCGAAGACGTGCAACTGTACACGCCTATCATCATCCTCTTGTAACAGTTTCTTGTATCCTGTACTTTCTAATCATTCTGAGCAGTTGTATCAATCTTTGGATTACTTCAGGTGTTAGCCAAATATATCCGGGTGATTTCGAAATAACTAGAAAATCAAATTATGAATATTAATAAAGACGTTATTGACAAATCAAGTACTGTAAAATAATACGATGCATCGTTTCATAAAGGGAAATAATCGTAAAATATCGTTACTCTATCTCCTTTCTTTCTCCGAGGCATCAGTTACGCCATCATTACTTTCCTTCTCTTGAAATTTAACTTTTCTAATCTCACTTTTAATTTCGCTTTTATAATTACTCTAATTTTCCTCCGCATTCGCGCCACTTCCAATACCTCTTACTCCCTTTTCCTTTTCCGATATCTTCTAATTATTTTCGGGTAGCCTAACATTTGTGTCATCACAATTTTCTAGGCTCGCTCGCTCTCTCTCTCTCTCCCCCCCCTCCTTTTCGTATTCTCCCTGACCGCAACGGATAACAAATTCGTCGCGGATGTTGGTCGCCCACGGCGACGATGGAAAGCTCTGAATGGGAATCACCGAGGAAGACGCATATATACGCACGCACGCACACACGCTCGTGCCGGCCGCGGCCGCGGCGAATCGGCTAAAAATAGCGGGAATTCGTACCTTACTGTGTGAACTCTGGAAAGCGGATTATTCCCTCTCTCGTTCACTGGCACTCTCTCTCTCGCGCTCTTTCTCTTCCCCGTTTCATCCGACTGACTGACTGTCTGTCCGTCCGTCCTCGCGGGCCTCGAGGAAATACCGTCTACTAGCGAGCGAGACCGCACCGTAATTTCTCACGCACACACACACTTTGTCACTTGCCGGTCACACGGTGAGGTTCCTCGAGCTTTCCTGGACGATCACGAGACGCACGGCACGTTTCCACTTCATTTTGCCGAGCACTCTTCGCGAGACGTCGAGGAGGAAGAGGAGGAGAAGGACGACGATGAGGACGAGGACGACGACGACGGCGACGGCGGCGACGACGACGACGACGATGACACGGCGCACGGCTCGAACGCTGCCATCTCGTCTTTATTTACTAATTTTGGACGTGAACGTCAGGAATGGGCGAACGCTCGGACCGCGACGACCGTAGCGCTGTAGGAACGGTGTGACGATTGACGATACTAGCGACAGGATCAACCATGGTGTAAAGACTGTAAAGATAATGGCTCTTGCAGACTAGAGTCCTATATTATAAGAGAAGCGCGACCGGTGTTACGAGTCCTGATTGGCTATCGCAAACATAATGACTCGGCAGCCATTTATAATACCAATGGGCGACATTGTTGTTAATATTCTATACGGACAGCTGTGTTATGCGTAAGTTTGAACATTTTATTTGCATATAA
>NJRP01000124.1:53721-71170 GCA_003063835.1 Aphaenogaster floridana | reverse complement strand
AAATGCGCGCATATGCGCTTTACGGAATCCACCCTATGTCTATGATCTGGATGCACCCATTGGGCGCATTCAGCAGAACATACCGCTTAGTAGCAATCGAACGTGATTGGCTCTTACTTTTAGAACCAACAAATCAACGTCGAGTTCCGTTTCAGCGGAAAATCTAGTAATGTTGCCCAACTATTGAGTCTGCTGAACGCGGCCATTGGGTTTATTCACGTTGAAGTTCACCGTGGATAACCTCGAAACGCACTCGTGTTGCGCTGCGAAAGAAAAGAACTTTGAGAAACAATCGACTGCGCGTGTGGCCGGTGTGGCAAAAACATGGAATTTGCCCAGAATTGGGATAATGAGGCGAGCGTCTCGCAAAATGATGACATCGAAGCCGAAAGGGAGGATGGGCCACCGACTCACTTTATACCTGGATACGCAACCTTCGACGGTTATCTCCAGGTATGCTTACTCGCTTACTCCCTTAAGCCCGGTCTACAATTGCGTAAGCGTGGTTGTAAGCGGTTATAGTTGTAAGAAATTGACCAATCACAGTTGAATTTGAGAAGAATTATCGACATGATTGGTTAATTTCTTACAACTACAACCGCTTACAACCACGTTTACGCAATTGTAGACCGGGCTTTACTCATTTATTCTCGTGTCGACACCCCTTTCAGGTCAGGATTATATCGTTCACATAATGGTGAATAAAATAAAAAATATTACAGTATTTCTAACAAAATGCAATGTATTTTAGGATGCATTTGACGCAATGAGAGCTGGAATCAAAGCAGCTAATAATCTGCCTGTTGGAGACAATTTCAACTACTACGCTTGCTTTCCAAGCTTTAACGATGCCAGACACAAAGACACGGAGAGAATGCTGGCTACGATGCAGAGCATAATAAAAGTAGCAGGAGGTTCTAGCAATATTCAAACTCGAGACCATGACGAAAAGTTTGATCTTTTGTTGGAAGCAAACGACCAACTGCTAGATCAAGCTGTGAGCATCTTATAATTATGCTTCAGTTTCAACTTTTTTATAAATTTAATTTCTTAATGATTCTTCTTGTTCTCTGCTACAGAATATATTGATGGATGAGGAAAGTGGTATTCTACGAAATCCTCAGGTAGAATTGGTTGTGTCGCAAATGCCAAAGCCAGTTGTAAATGGCACTTGGAATATAAAGACTAATCATACCGACGAAGGCTCGGACGGTACAGAGAAAGTACGGTTATTGGGTGGAAAAAACATACAAAGACCACAGTTGATGTTTAAGGATAAAATTGACAACAGTCCAAAGCCATGGATGCCTCGAATTAAAGAGAAACCAAACTCCCTGAAGCCATTGGCTCTCTATGTTGAAGAAGGCGAACATGGTCAAGTGTTCAATCACCCTTATGAATGTGAACTGGATAAGTTTGAAACGCCGGAATGTCAATTGAAGAAGAGCGTACCCATAAAATATAAGCCATTGGACGAAACTAAATTCATATTTATCGACAAACCAGCCGATATCAAGATTCTCCTAGATGATCTGAGAAATCATAAGGAAATAGCTGTGGACTTGGAACATCATTCTTATAGAACGTTCCAAGGCATAACTTGTCTAATGCAAATCTCAACGATAAAAACCGATTATTTAATTGACACTTTGACTCTACGATCAGAATTATATCAACTCAATGAAATTTTTACAAAATCTTCGATCCTGAAGGTGTTTCATGGTGCCGATATGGACATTTTGTGGCTTCAAAGGGACTTGTCGCTGTACGTAGTGAACATGTTTGATACCCATCAAGCCGCGAAACAGCTCAACCTGCCCTATCTCAGTTTGGCTTATCTGTTAAACAAATATTGCGGTATAAATCCCAATAAACATTTTCAATTAGCCGATTGGCGTATAAGGCCTTTACCGTTAGAACTGATGAAATACGCGAGAGAAGATACGCACTATCTACTTTACATAAAGTATATGCTGAAAAACGAATTGATTGACGCGGCTAATGGTAAGAGCAATATCTTGAAGGCTGTGTATGATCAAAGCACCGAGATTTGTAAGCGCACGTACGTGAAACCAATTTGGACAGAGGAAAGTTGTATCAACATGTACAGGAAGAGTCAAAAGTCGTTCAACAATAAACAGATGTATGCGCTCGTGGAATTGCACAGATGGCGAGATCTCACCGCGAGGGAGGAGGACGATAGTATCGGCTATGTGTTACCGAACCACATGCTGCTCAATATAGCCGAGACTCTGCCGCGCGAGATGCAGGGTATTTTGGCGTGTTGTAATCCAATTCCGCCATTAGTGCGACAAAACTTACTAAAAATACACAAGATAGTGCTGAAGGCTAGGGACCAGTCGCTCGTAAAATCTATTCCAGAGCAAGATATTCGACAGAGGCCGACGCAACAATGTCACGCGATGGATACCGGGACTTCCCTATACATACCGCACGATATACCGAGTGGCACAGAAGCGAGAGCGGACTTGCCATGTCTTTTGGATAAAAATGTCATGTTGGGACCGTTAGAGGCGAACAAATGTCAGACGGTGAAGCATACTGTAACAATATTCGACACACCAGTTACATCAGAGGTGATAGCGATAGTAATTATAAGATGATCATATATAGGAAATATTTAAAGAGAACATTTTGAATACGCACACACGCGTGCGCGCGGACACACGCACGCACGCACGCACGCACGTTCAATGAGTTATGTTTTTTATTTCAGGACGAAGAAACGAAAGGCGGTGAAGAAGAGAATAAAAAAAAGACTATATTTATAAGCCCGTTTATGAGATACAAGTGTGTGATACCAATGGTAGCGGATCAAGAAGCAAAAGAACGAGAGAAACCGCAAAAGAAAGGGGAAAAAGAAAAACCAGAAGAGGATTTGACTGTAAAAATCAAGGACGAATACGTAAATGAGATTGAGATTAACGAGAGTAAAAACAGAGTTTATGAACACTTTAAACAAATGTGTCAAATGAAAAATAAACAAGTAGAGATTCCATCTAAGAAGAAGAAGAAGAAATCTAAACAGTTAATTTTAAGTCAAATGCATGGTAGAAAAAGGAAGAGAGAATTTGACTTAATTAGAAATGAGAATCAGAAAAAAAACGACGACAATGACTTTTCTACACCAACACCGTACTTGGATGCTGGAACTGTGCACGTGTCCAAGAAAGCAAAACAGGAAGCGATCGAAGAACGAAAGGTGCAAGAGAGCCTCGCACATGGTCAAGGTGATAACAATTCTGAAACAGTTAAATCGATAAGGTAAGCTGTTTTTGTCTCAGGAAAGAAAGTACTACATATAATTTATTATATTCGTAATAATAACATGATTCTTGATTCAACAACAGAGCTAGAAAAAAAGGCGACAGGAAAGCGAATGAGAAATTGCTGAGGGAACAGGGTATGTTGCCATCCGACAAATTCGATTACAAATCAGTAGATTTTAGCAGTTTTCAAGGTGGCAGTACACAAAGTAGCGCAAATCAGACACAGTTCAAACAACCTCAAGTAAGTAAATACTATGTTATCTTTTCGTGAATAATTAATATCTAAAATATATCTTTATGTGAAAATTTATTTATTTGGACAGCGAAAGAAAAAGGAGAAACAACAGAAGTGGAAGAAGCAGAAACTTAATATATAATTATCATGCGAGTTTTTCCATCAAACTGTCTTCAGAAAGAAGAAAAATCCCGACAACGATAAGGGGACTGTATGTAGAAATACATATATACTGTATATAAAAATATTGTGTTTTTTTTTTCTAGACTAATATTTAATATCGACCTTTATTTTATATCAATTTTTCAATTAAATTTTTCCACACTTTCTAAAATATGTAAAATGTACTTGAAAATAATTTGCTATCCTAGATATAAGTCGCCTATAAAATTACTCATTTAGTCTTTTTTTTTTTTCTTTAGTAATATACAGATCGTATATCTGTATAAAAACATATATAAATATAATTGTTATGCATTTTTTGAAAATCATGATAATAGATTTCCATAAAATCCATATAATAATTTATATTCATATATTCATGTCTTACGTTAGAAATATTTTGTACAATTAGTTTTAATTGATTAATAGTTTTAACAAAGAGAAGTCTGTAAAAAATAAGGCGCAATTTAAATTAAGAAATTTAAATCGTTATATTTCATTTCTATTAAAATAAAGAGGAATATATACTTACTCTTTTTTCTAAATGAACCAAACTATTATTTTTAAGATTATCGGTTTTTAGCTATCGGTTTCGATAACTGGTATTATCGGAAACCGATAATTCCTCTTTGCTTAATCAATGTTGCTTTGACCGTATAAGAGTAAAAAAGTTGTTTGTCTAGAAATGGTCTGATTAAGCGTGAAACGTCGTAGCTTATCTAGTCGTGGCCAAATATGATGACCGAGTATTTCCTGTACATATATATTTGAGGGCAATGTAAATGCGGTGTCAAAAGCTAATGTGCTAGTGCACGACGATGGTATCTATCATTCTCACGTTCGTCGTTTTGTATCAATTCTCCATTGGGGAATGTTTTCGCCTATGTCATTCGCACGCGACGAACGTAACTCAGCCTCTTGGATGTGCAAATAAAACGACGCTCGTTACAAAAACTGTGCCTCTATTTAATGAGAGTACCCTAATGAATTTTACGTATACGTTGTCCGCGTTGAATCGCGTAGACAACTCGAGCGAGTGGTCCAGCGATTCGTCACGAGCGCAAGATGCACAACAGCCCCGACAAGTGGACTGTTTCGGACTGGGAAAGACGGTCGCGGCGACTCTGGAATGGTTCTTCAGGAGTAAGCCCAACGGGAGTAGCGCCTTGGACGTGCAATTTCTTCTGTCCTCTAGGAAACAACCGCGTCGCGTGCAAGTGGTGCTCGGCGAACAGTTTGGTTTAGAATGGGCAGACTTTAACATAGAACGCAGGACAGTGATCATAGTGCACGGTTTTCTGTCTCATGGCCAGGAGACATGGATCAGGGATATGGAAAAGGCGTTACTTCAATGGGTGAGTCCAGTCTATCGGCCGCGGTCTCCATGCGTATTCCAAACAATCATTTTTTTGTGGAATTATGTATAGGATGACGTTAACGTGGTGATAACAGATTGGAGCGTTGGTGGTAATACGTGGAATTATTACAAGGCAGCGGTTAATACCAGAATAGTGGGATATCAAGTATCAAGGTGCGTACGCTAAAAATATACATGTGCGATATAGTAACTTGTCAGGCAACGCAACAAGTTCGAAAGATGTCTCGAAGAGTCTGTATATTATCTGTAGATAACATATTAATAGTCTGTGTACGCTTTTAAATGTCAAACTCTTCCCTCAAGATTTATAGAACACGTAACAAACGCTACGATCAGCGACAACGGGCCGGACATAAATAATTGGGGCCCTTTACATCTGGTAGGACACAGCCTCGGCGCTCATATTTGCGGATTCGCCGCAAGAGAGCTGAAAAAGAGGCACAACAGATGGATTGTACAGAGAATCACCGGTCTGGATCCGGCACAACCATGCTTCCGCAAAGCTGACACGTCTGTTCATTTACATAAAAATGATGCACCATTTGTCGATGTGATACATACAAATGGCAGATTATTCACGAGTCTGGGTCTCGGCTTACCCGAAGCTATAGGTAGCTCGTGGATTGAAACTTGATCTATATACGATTTATCGCGCACTTTTTTTTTCTTCTTCGATGTGTTTGTTGGACGACATGTAAATAATTTTGGGATTGTAATTCTCGAGGAGCTTGTTCATTTTTTAATCATCATCTTAATATATATAGGTCACGTTGATTTCTACCCAAACGGCGGTAAAACGCAACCTGGCTGTATAAGAACAGAATCGTCGTACTTCGATTATTTACCGATTCCTATGGCTGGTTAGTCCTAGTAAAACGACTATTAGCTGGAACTCTAGAAATGAGAGTAAAACAAGAATACTGTTATTGCACTTGTAGCGATACAACAAGCGATATGTAGCCACGGACGTTCTTACATCTATCTCACAGAATCTTTGACGTCTGCTACTGCGCGCAATTGCAGTTTCTGGGCACGCCAATGGGATTTGACATACAGGCATCTTTTTCAAATAATAGCGGAACCATGCGATAGAAACATCTGCATGGAGATGGGCATTAGAGCAGAAATATACGATCAGCGTGGAAGCTTTTTCGTAGCTACAGCCAGTACTAGTCCGTTTTGCGGTAAATGTATTGTGGTACTTGCGTTGAATAATAATATTATTTCGCCATCTTTTTACAATTATCTTGTTACAGCCAATAGCACTGACGTCGTAGAGGAGGTAAAAAAGCAACTGCAACAGGATCACTTTGGCGACATGGAGGATTGACAAATTGCACATTGCAGTAGACAACTTATTTGTAAATAAATGTCTTATCTCACCACTCTGGTATAGTATACTTAAATAATTTCTTGTATTTGGATATTTACAGTTGATTGTTTGATTGGTACAAATAATTATTACATATAAAGTTTTTCACATTGCACACGTGTCTTATCCTCTCGCACAAACTGTTTCGCAAACAGTTGTTTCGGAAAAAAAAGTTCGCTATACTTATTATTTTCACAAATCTTCAATAAGTTACAGAGAAAAAAAATTATCACACATGTGACAATCTTGGCTTTAAAAATGAGATATGATGTACATATACAGCATGCTTGAAAAATAATATTTCCAAGACTTGGAAATATAGCTGTAAAGAATAAAATTGTAAAGTACAAGTAATCATATTATTGTAATAGAAAATAAAAGAAAATGCACTAATTATAAAGATTTATATCAATACAATTTCATGTTAGAGAAGTAACTTCAATTTGTAGTAAGGGTATAGATCGCGCGATGAAATTTTTAAACGTACTGTACTATATATCCTGACAAGAATAGATAATATGCACGATCAATTAAAATGCATTGTCAGAATTAATAAAAAATACACTTGGAGTAGCAACTCGGATCGATCTTTTTCAGAACGATATACATAAACAAATATTAATTAGATAATAAGAATGATGTAAACGTATATACGCAAATAGTAACGATATGATTAAAATATTTTTTCGCCAGACCCTACCGGCACTGGACACATCAGATGTGGTGGTAACTACTATTTGGTATTAATTCTCAAGTCATTTTTTTGAGCGAGCTTGCGGTCGAAATATCCTTGATTTGTGCGTAAAGCAATCGTCGCGTATAAATGTTATTGGCACAATATATTATAAAACTCTATCTGATTTAACGAAGCCAGATGGAAGCTCCTATTAAAGAATACTATCGTCATCATGTCTCGTCACGTCATGTCACGTGAAATTCTTTTCAATGTTAACATGTATGCTAAGCACATTGATAATATAAACTCATTCGCGTTTACTAATGAATGACTTGGACGTAAGTGGCGGGGAATATGCCGGTACGACCTCTGCACTCGCCTATCCACCAGCCGTCTGACTGTTTTTGATGGACGGTTATCAGGTCTCCTGGACTGAGACTGAGTTCGTCGTTCAGATTCGCAGAATACTGATAGATTGCTCGGCATTGCTCCGCGTGTTCGGTCTTGGCCATCACTTCCGTACCATCGATTTGATTGTTGTTGTCTTCCGAGTGACTGCTAAACTCGTCGAAATCGCTGAAATCATCCTCGTCCGGTGGATTCTCCGAATTGCCATCACCGGCGGTTCGATCAGCCCAATCACGGGTCTCGGCGTCTTGATCCTTCGTTAAATGCATCTCGAGCTCGTCATCGCTGTCCTGAATCTCGAAAGATTCATTCTTTGCCCAAGAAGGAATCTGCAAGAAGAGCGAAGTTTACTTTATCGAACGAGAGAGAGAGAGGGGGGAGGGGGGGAGGGAAGGAGAGAGAGCGTATGATCTTGTGTATTAAAGTTCAGGATTGAGTAGTTGTATTTTTGCCGCAATGCTCTTTCGATATCAATTCAGCTCGTCCCGCGCTCGGTGAGCTCGATTTAAAAATAATTTTTTCTAACGCGCAGCTATACCTTGAGAACACTTTGCTGCAAGCCCTGCTTGTCTCTCGAAACTAAAATATGTTCCGACAAGGGATGTTTGATCCGTTTGCTACCTTCCACTTCGGCGAGCGTACCGCCGACTTTGTATCTAGCCGCCTCCAAGTACAGCAACATCGAGCGCATCTGTAGAAACATACGATAATTATTTACATCCCGCGCTCATACTCGCGGTTGGCGCGAAATAATTGCCAACTACGTCAGATTAGCAGTAAATGCCGTACATGGTGCAGCTTGTCCGTTACGTTCTGCGTGCTCTCGTCCGCCGCAAACGCCGGGGTCTTGACAAAAGCTCGATGTAGCGTTTCCAGGCCTTCTCTACCTCGTCTTTCCCTCTCCAGATCTTGCCTTATCAGATGCAGCACCCTCACCAACGCCTGCTTTCGCCGTTCGCGGTTCATCGCCAGCGTGACGTGCTCAGCGTAAAAATCCGGCAGCAACTGTTCCGCGTTCGTCACGTCGTGATTGTCCATTCGGCGTACGAGATTTTTCAGGATTTCTAGATCTTGCGACACGTTGCAACTGCGCACGGGCGTTAGCAGGCGATCGGCGCTCTAAGAAAAAGTATATACGTGACATTGGCTAATATAATATAACTTGTTATAATCAGCGAATCCGCGAATAAAACGCGTGAGTGGTCGAGCAAGCTCTCCTCCCCCCTCGGATATTACCTGTTGCAGTCGCGGCGCGAGCGCCTGCAAGTGCGTCAAGTACACGTTGGCGAGGTCCTTCAAGGCGCTCAGTCGCTCCTCCTCGAGCAGTTCCATCTGCTTCGCGCCCTTCCGCATCGTACTCTCATACTCCAGCCTGGCCCTCTCGGATCTCACGCTGACCGTGTAGAACTCTGTGTCCGCTCGGCGCGACGAGTCCTCGGCCTTCCTCCGTCTAGCCTCCAGTTTGCTCGCTTCCTTCTCCGTCATGTGATGACTCGACGACCTGTTGTTGCTCTGCTGGCTTTGACTAATGGTCTGCAACCGCGCCAGGTCCTGCAGCCTCTCGTTCTCGCGCGCGCACGCAAAGCTCTGCTTTTTACTCTTCGCTGCTATCCCACGCCACTCTTGAAGCGACTTGGACGCTTTATCCACCGAGTTTTCAATGCTCTTCCTCGACCGGCCCTGCGTCTCCGCTACGCCTACCTACATAGACGAGATTGCGCGTCATCTTTTTAACATTTCACTTACAATTAGATGTACCTAGACCCAAGTCATAAGTAACGATTCAACGCTATGAGGTTGAATCGTTTTTCCGCGTTTTTTCGCTTCGAGTTTCCGCGAGGGGAAAGTCGGCCTAAAATTCGTCGAGAGATGTATCTGTCTGCGAAGATGCGCGATATAATCTCAAATGCCAAATTGTCATCTTAACATTTGCGATTCGAAACGCAACGAAATGTAATTTGTAAGAGGGTTGTGAGAGTTGTATGAGATAAATTCAGCCAAGGTAAATTTTCCTCGCGCGATCTCCGATTTGAATTTTGCTGCTTTGCAACGATCACGTCCGATCGCGACAGTACGTTGCGTAAGTACGCATTGACGCATTGCGGTTGCGCATCCTATCTTTTAGCTCGCGGTATCTTGGTCACAAGCTTCGCGATTACACGATCATCTCCCTAGACTCGGACTTACTCTGAGCGGTTTGGCGAGTTGTTCGCTTAACGCGATGCCCCATAGCCGGTGGGCTTCCGCCGCAGCCTCCATCTCCTCGCCGACACCCCTCCATGCCTCGTTCACACGGTTCACACCTCCGTTGCTATTGCCACCTGCATTACGAAAGAGGAGATAAGTGTGATCCGTACTTACTATTAGAGGAGATGATATTGCTACACGGGCACCGCCCATCTTGCAACATTCTCGCCGATATTGCGGTGACGCTCTCATCGATATTTACTACGCTCGAAAAGTGAAAAGATAAACCGACCTCATAGGTCTCATAGACAGAAGGAGAGCAAAGTTTCTTACTTGAAAATCTAAATCAAGATAATCTCACCAGGCAAATCGCTCATTCTTCTCTGTAAAACTCGGCGATTAATGTTTTCGCATTTCGAGTTTAGAAATACGTACTATGTATAATGTCAATTTTCAATGATATTTGCGATGAAAAAGAAAAAGTTACGTCTTTATTAAATGTCTTTATTAAATCATCAAGTTTTCGCTAAAGATAAAACCCTAAAAGATCTCAATTCTGGATATTTTCACATATTACCTATTATTAAATAAATATAAACAAGAGATGAGATATTCTTCACTAGCAAATATTAAACCACAGAAGAGATTTGTTACGACTCAACTGGCCAATATTTAATTTAAATAAATATATCGCGAATCGCGACATTTTTCGACTATGGATTTTGGTCCTTTCTAAAGAGAGTGAAATTAATTTTAATGTTAAGAATTTGTTGCGAAAAATTTTACCTCAGCCAGGATTTAAACGACGCTCGCCCGGAGTGTAGGAAGGTCCAGGTTCAAATCCTGGCTGAGGTAAAATTTTTCGCAACAAATTCTTAACATTAAAATTAATTTCACTCTCTTTAGAAAGGACCAAAATCCATGGTCGAAAAATGTCGCGATTCGCGATATATTAATTTAAATTAAACATTGGCCAGTTGAGTCGTAACAAATCTCTTCTGTGGTAAATAAATATAATTGCAATTATTACGTATTATTATCAATCAAATGGATGCAACGGTATCCATCCGGTTACTCGTACCGAAAAGAACCGACAATCACCTTGATCCTTGGCGCAGGCCTTCGTCAGCTTGCTACTGAGTTTACTGAGTCCTTTCGCATACGTAGCTTCTAGTTCGGCTCTGAAACGTATATTTTCACATTTTCCTCATTAAATGCTCGCGCAAATGACGAACGATGGAAAGGAAACGTCCAAATACCTTTCGTGAAGAATCGATGCCAATTCCTTGCAAAAGTCGCCTCCTTGTTTGACGTATCTTCGCACATCCTCGAAACCACCTTGTCCTCCCTGCGTGTAATAAGAAGGAAATTAACAAGTTGCGCAACGAAAGACAATGGTATACTTAAAAAAAGAAGAAAGAAAGAAAGAAGAGGATTTTTCAAAAGCGCTCCACATCGCTATCCTCTAGATTTTCTCTCCGATCGCGACAATCCTGATAACGATATATTGTGTTATATTCAATGTCACGATAAAGTCTCTTTATAACATTATTAAATAGCAACAATAGAAAGTTCTGCGTCGTATTAAAATTCAAAAGGAGAAATTTTATTGCATATGTACTACAATAGAATTCGAAGCAAAGTGTTGTAAAAATTCGATAATAAAAGAGATACGGAATTAGGAAATATCAATTTGCACCGAACTATTAAGTTTAACACGCGGTTTAAGTATGAACATAACGATGACGGTAATAGAATAACGAATTTCACCATTCTCTCGTACAAGTCTTGTGGATGTTTAAACGTTCGATATCGTATCTAAAAAAATTGTCATTCCATTTCGATTTCAAGAGATCAAAGTCAAAAGTAGTTCGTTCGGTTCTACACTCGATTCGAACACGCTCGATCCTTGAAGGAAATGCATAAGATAGCAGTAACCACGCGTCACGGCTGATCGTACGCATTATTACCACTCGTATCGAATGATATGCAATTATTTTTTTTCACGCTTACACTTTTCTTCTTCTACAACACATTGCTTTAGTCACTTTCTATAAATTGCTTTAGTCACAAAGGACCGATATGCATTGTTATCTAATCGTTTGCTTCATATTTGCGTATTTATGTCGCATTATTGTCACATTGATTGTTGCAAATAATACTAACCCGGCTCTATTTTCTTCACAAAGTACACCCTGCACAGACTATATGTATAAAGCAGAATATTTTTATCTCTTCTTGATCTAATTGTAAGATATATATCATGAGAAAAAAAATACATATAAATATATATATATATATATATATATGGACGTTGTTCATTTTCTTCTCCCTTATTTTCTCATTATTAATTCCTTTTGCGTCTTAATGGACGCACCGTTCTCAACTTGGATAACATTGCTATAGCCTAGGGAAAGGAAGCTTCTTTTCTCCAAGACTCGTCCCGGAAGCTGCAGGAATGATAAAATCGTAAAACACCAGCTATAATGGAAAGGCGTTTGTTCGTGCGCGATAAACGTTCCCGCGGCTATCGGATATCGCACTTCTTTTCGTTAGCCGTGCGAAGGTGACTGACACTTGATTCGAATTAAAGCTTAATCATAGCCCGAGGCACTCGGTGAAAGCAAGCGTTGACTCGCTAGGCCTTGAGGAAAGTCGAAAGAGTTATGTACTAATTAGCTAGGACGTATATACGAAGATACGGTAAATTTTGATACAATACCTACATATCGAATGTATAAGGGATGTAGTAGGGATATAGTAGGTAACGGAAGAAATCCTAACTGTCGACATACCCATTGGATGATGTTTAAATAAGATTTCATTCGACGCCGATAACGGAAAATCGCCTTTCTACGGAGCTACTGGAGCATGGCGTGTTAAATACGACTGGCAATTGTCAGTCAAACGAATTGGTTTCTACGTCAGCAGTTCTGATGCAGATTGTTGACGTATATTTTAAGAAATCTATGTTTTCAAACGCAGTCGTCGGAGATGTGATTCATAAATCAAGTAATGAATATAAATCGGTAGCATCAACAAATATTTATGGTATAAAAATAAAAAGCAAAATAATATTTAAATCAATTTCAAAATACAAGATGTTGTTATTTCGCCACAGTCTTACGTAACGCACCAATTTTTCGTTCAACCAAAATATTCCTGGATGAGAAGGATACAGTCACATTGAGATGCAAACTCGACATTTCATCATAATCACATTACGTAATATCTCCCTGGTAACAATAATAATAGTAGTAGAGTAATAGTAGTAGAGATGCTAGCCAGCAAGGATATTACATTTCCGTCATCCGCGTGTCTGCATACTCTCACGATTATAACATGTACAAATTATGCAAGACGTTAAAAAGTCATTGCACCGATTTAAGATCTTAAAACGGGCAGGGGATAAAATTGAGATATTTCTAGTAAATACGGCGCGTCTTTTCCAAATATAACTAACAATTTCTCAGTCGTTGATGTACATCTTTTTGTCGCGTCCTTTTTCTATAGGTTTCACAAATTGCACATTTTTTGTCGTTGTAATGATAATCGGATCCCGTATCGCCTAACGCGTTTTTGCTATCGACCATTTCAGACGGTCATTGTTCAGAATCAATGTTATCGATAAGGTTTCAGGGATTCCGATTTAACAACTTGTGTTTAATGAACAAGTGGAAGATACGGAAATCTCCCAACAACCTGATAATTTTTTCTTTTTTATGAATCATCGCATAGTATCTTTTTATCTCCGTGGAAAGAGAGATAAAGAGATTTGTATATATAGTATAATCATCTATCTTTTTATTAAATTAGAATTATTATTTGTAATTTTCACTGCGATTGTTATATATATAAATGACTGCATAATTTAACAATCCGTCGCTCAAAATCACGCAATAAAATCTCATGCTAGATTTGTGCAGCCATATTATAAGAAAACGATCGTGCAGCATACTATCGTACGATACAGCATATCGATTGTACGCAGCAGAACATCTAATAGATGTGGCCTGTTTGTAAAGCGACTAACAAAATGACAGAGCAACTTTCTATACGCTCGATCGAAATTCTACCGAAAGCCACTCTTGCCATTTACATTTACATTTCTATTTTCGGCACTTCGCAAAAGAGCGGGCGATGATGTAACGATCACGATCACGCCTAATTATTAGATATTAAATAACAAACGCCTCTAATCTACTTTATGCTCGATATATATTCATATTAATAACGACATTTGTTAGTAGAATCAGGAAACTCTCTACACATCAGCCTGTCGTAGATCAGTTTTTATCGCGAGCTTGTCACGAACATCGTATTAATTTTCCATTGTAAAAGATTGTTTCGTCAGTGCTCACACAACACACGCGATAAAACGGGGTACTGACATAATAAGATAAATTTGAGTATATACGAGAAATTTCTAGAGTCGGCGACACGGCGACTCGGCGAAAGTTGTAATCGGTTTGGTCGGCGAATTGATAAAATGTCACGGGTCTCAAGCAGGCTCATTCGCCGCTATATCCACTAGTACGCTTCGAATCTTTTTCAGACTTGCCAAACAACAATTTGCCTTCGGTAGCTTTCTCGTTTCTTTGTAACGTAATACCGTGATTATCCAGCAGGTACCAAGCCGACTAGATGGTAATTAAACGCATGATCAATGATTGATCTGCCAAGCGGCATATTCACCTTTCCATCGCACCTTTCAACCGTGTTGTACGGTTGACCATCGTTCGTTCCATTGGCATTCAGTGACAATAAAATCTTGGTGTCGGTCTACGCGTAACAAATTCTATCGATATCAAATGAATTTTATATTTTTTCAAAGATTTTCTTTTCTTAATATTTGGTTGCTGTAAATTGCACGAAATACAAAAACAAACAATTGTGACAAAATGAGCACGTTTCACCGAGACAGCTGAGATACGAAATGAAAATTCGTATTGTTATTGTTAAGTCTCGTCTCTCTCTCTCTCTTTCCGCCCGTTCCTCTTACTTGCTCCCCTTTAGTATTAAAAAAAATATATACGCCGTTATACACCTTATGAACAAATAGCGCGCGCTCGTATAGCAAATGCGATTGTGTGCATTCACGGGTAACGGTTGAGATGAAACGAGTTGGTGTAGCTATTACCAATTCGGACGGCTAAAAGGTTAATCGATACGTCGATTACAGTAGGTCGATGACGACAAACGGGCGTGCACTTGCAACAGGTGGATTATTTCCACTCGCTTCGTTGCAATGGACAGGTGCGCCAGTCAATGACCAGTCACTCACCAGTCGATAACCATTAAATCCATTACAGCGCACATAAAATGCATATAGGCGATCAAACATTCCCGAAATATCAACAGGTACTTAATACCATCGATTCTTGACGATAAATATATCATGTATTAGTATATCTATAAAATTAAACCGCTCGATCGTCAACTGGAACTTGGCCAATTCTTGGTCCATTTTAATAATTATTAAATTTGTTTGCGCGTCCATCTCATTTTCAAACGAGTCGATACGAGTTTGGTCGAAAAAAAAAATATACAGCACGATTATATGTAAAGCCAACCGCTTGTATTAATGCGAATGTGCCGGTCGCTCAATGCGGATGCGGGCTCTCCTCACTCGTGTTCTCAACTGCGTTAATGCGAGACAACGCGTGCGAATTTCCGAATGGGACTTGCCTTTTATCTCGTCATATCGGAGAGCTCATCTATATATATATATATATATATATTTATCGTTAAACAAAGAAACTTTCATCGCCACGAGCGTTTCTTTACGAGTTGCGCGTGACCATCAGCCCGTTAAATTGTCACGGCCTAATTTTGTAATAATACCAGAAATAATCAGAGATATACACGATAAAATGCAGATAAAAATGCATTTCACTCGAATTCTACGTAACAATTTTAGTTTGCGCGGAACTTTTACGCGCGGAAATTGAAGCTAAAATAATGAACCATAAGCCATAAGCAAAACAAGATTTGCGTTGAGGATACTGACCTGAGAAACTTTAATAAAAAAATTATTCATCGTGGCAATTGTCGTATATCGATCGATGCTGTTCGGTGACGGTTGTGTATGTGACGTTGGCAATCAAATTGCCTAAGACTAATTGTAAGATATTTCGCAAGAAGTTAGTAGTTACCCAGTGAGAAATGATTCATCGATCGACATTACATCAAATTTGATGTAATTTCGATGATTTCGACGTCGATTCAATGTCGATTCGATGAATTTCAATTAGTCATTTCTCATTGGGTAGTTTATTTTGCTTTTGACGAAACTGACAATTTCGTTTATGGCGCTCTTTCTTGACGAATTATACGTCATGTATCTCCGTATCTAAAAGTGCACGGAGAAATTTATCTTACTGACTTCTGTGTCGCGCTATTGAAAAATCCGCGATCGAATGTAGCTACAGCAATCTTTCCTGTTGCTCACGGTCATGCATCTCTAAATACGCTTACACGTGCATACGATCTTTACACATATGAGAACACGTAGAGAAGGTGGTCAAACGTTGTGTATGCGTGCGTGCGCGCGCGCGTGTGTGCGTATGTAAAACAAAGTCGGCTATTTTCTCCGCGTAACTTTCCCACACTTTCCCACACTTTGCTTTTGCGATGCTTCAAGGCACGCTCGTGCCTCCCCGCTTAGCGCCATTTCTCGTGGACAGTCGATAACTATAAATCTCTCGATCGGACAAGCGGCCTGTAAAATTTCAACTCGGGGAAAGCAGAACTGGAAAACGACCAGCGGTTTCGATATTAACATTATCTCGATCGTAATAACATTTGTAAATTAATTATTCAACGTTAGCCCCCACACTTTTGAAGATTTATATCCTTTGGTTTTTTATATTTTTATATAGTTGTATATCTTAAAAGATTTACATTTTATTTAGGTATACAAATGACCTTTCTAGAGACTCTATAAGAGTTGACTGACAAAAAGTACCTATATATTTTTTTATAAATTCTTACTAGAAAAATTTTAATAACGTGTTCGCGCGCGCGCTATGAATAAACCTTTCCGTACATCAGAGAGATAATTGGGAACCAGGATTTCACAAAACAGAAGGAAAAAATATGTTTCATGATTGCATGACAAATCCGCGCAAATAATGTGACGATTTGATATACGGACCTTACACGATCAATAATACTGATCAGTAATATTGAATCAGTAATATTGACAATATACATTAATAGATCGACAAGGAGCATTCTAAACGCGTCAGAAAAGACTGTTATGGTGAGAGCGATTCTCGATGAAAATGATGTCATCGCTGAGAGTAGCATCTAGAAAGCCTTTCGTAAAAGCGAAGCGCGTCACGAAAAAGCGCGTAGACATTTAATTTTTATGCCCTGTGTCGCTGATTTACCGTGGATGCATCTCATAAAGTTTTGTCGAAAAATGGCTACTTTGTATTTGCTGTAAAATATCCGTGAAAACGCGGTAATATTGTTTAGATAGCCAGCGACGAACATGTCACGACCAGCAGAGATAAACATGTCAAACATTCGCGGCTTGACGAAGAAAATGTTTTCTTCGTAAGAGATTCCTTCGTCTTGAACGAATGTAACGAATATTTAATGCACATATATATATATATATATATATAAATATACAGGATGTTTCATTTTAATCTAGCCAGGCAAATATTTTAAACGCTGTTGAGTTTAGAGAAAAATGTTTCAGACAAAAGTTGTATGGTTTCGAGGGGGACAT
>NJRP01000124.1:32081-48727 GCA_003063835.1 Aphaenogaster floridana | reverse complement strand
CACGCACGCACGCACGCACGCACGCACGCACGCACGCACGCACGCACGCACGCACACACACACACACACACACCGATTACGCATCTAATTATTGTTAGTCCCATTCGTTCATTCGCATCAATCTTTCCATCTCTTTTTAGCTTTCAAGATGTGCATCACATTCGATCGTAGTGTCGCAAATGTGCGACAACTGCACAAATATGTATGTCAGTGATCCTAGCAATGAGAAAGAAGCAACAAGAGTGCAAGGTACCTCGTCGGACTCGTAGGTCTGCAACAGATGAGTCGAGGCCATTAACCCTCTGATTGACCCCAGCATTCTCCTCTTAATCAGACCACTTTTCCCAATGTGGTCCCTCGACGCTTCGGCATCATCGCTGGTCCCCGCCGTCGGCGTCGGCATCGGCGTCGCCGTCGTAGTCTTCATCTTGATCTCATCATTTTCTGCCACATGCGAGCATAGTTTATCCATGCTAAAAGACCCTGGCAGCTGTAATTTCGTCTTGTTGGTCTCCAAAATGTCGTCCGAACTGGCCGTTTTTCTTCGCAGATTGCCGCACAATCTTGTCGAGTCGTTCGCCGACGTCTTTCCCGAATCGGGCGATGCCGACATTGGCCTCTCCATGTCGTCGGAAACGTTTGCCTCCTCCGACACGGACGACAGACCAAACTCCTCCACCCTGGTGATCGAGCCAGACTCCCGGGTGTGAGCCCGTGTCAAATCGTAGAAGCCACGCTGCTTGCTCTTAGATGTTCGCGTGGGAGTGGCACGATCGCTTTGCACCTTGACGCGAGAATTTTCGATAAAAGATCGATCGAAGTAAAATAAAAAAAAATTGGCACAAGCTAGAAAACTCATCGCTTTTGGGCGCATTTATAGGTAGATAACCCGTGCATTTTCTTCACTTGAAATGTTACAAATGTCCGTCGGCACTTGTTTACGATCGACTGTAGGATCATCGGAAAAATGTATGAAGAAATTGGATCAAGAGCAAAGGAAGCCCATAATTTACAAGGTCCAATTGAAACATCGTATTTAAAGCGATGAGTTATACAAATTATAAACTTCGCGCTTCTCAACCGCGACGTTCACGCTCTGTATCTTTTATATCGAGCAACGCCATAAACATTAGTTAAAATTGATTTAAACTCGGATTTAAACAACTTGGATAAACATATGGTTGATTCTAAATTTTATCTGCTGCTATAATAAAGACCGTACGTTTAATCATCTTGGAGAATCAGAGATGACCACACAATGGGATTCAAACATTCCCGAACAAAGTACGAGCGCGCGTTTCTAGTTTTATCAATCCTTACTTTTCTTACTTTCGATCGACTTTAACTAACGTTTATTGGTCGTGCCAAGATTTCTTATCTTTTCTTTTCTCTTTATTTCCGGCAGTACCTCGGGACTGAGCGCGCCGACCGCTTGCAACTTGGCGTGCCTGTTGACCACCTCGCCGATCCTGGTCCTCTCCTCTCGCAACCAGCTGCGCATCCTGCCCCAAGCCTTGCCTAGTCGTCGCTTCTGCAGCTTCAGCCGCTTGCTGCGGCCTGAACCATCGCTCTCGGACAACGCCGCCTCCTCATTCGGGCACTCCGGATCCGAGTACGAACCTGACATCGACGCTATGCCGGCGTCGTAACCGTCGCTGTCCGACGCGCCGTAGCTTCTTCTGCCAGATTTCAGCGATCTGGTGGAACGTTTCATCCGGTCGCTTGGCCGTTGGCTCTTCTTCTCGAGCGAAACAATCATGTTCGCGATCTTGCAGTTTTCCTGTTCGAGATTGCAGATTGGTATCTCTTCCTCTCGCGAGCCGTTCGAAGACGCGTCCTTGCGCGTCGATTTCGGCACGTCGTAAAGGTCCTGGCGAGCTGCCGGCAACAACGATTCGCCCGAATTTATTTTCTTATCACGATCGGATTGTTCCAAGGGAACTTTTTCATTACTTTCCAGGGTGGCGCTCTTAGGAAGGTCGTAGAGCTGATTTCCCGGCAAGTCAGCCTGATCGCTCGTGTCGACCTCCAGAATAACAATCTCGTCGTCGTTCTCGTCGTGAAAATTCTCATCGGCGCGCAGAAAACTGAAACTGATGGTCGGCACTCCATCGGCGTCCGTCTTCACTGTCGTGGTGGCGTTTAATTCCATCGTAGTACTGCGTCTCTTGCCATTCCGAGTCCTCTCGTTCACGTGAGACTCGGGATTCACTTGGAGCATGCCTGAGCAAGACCTGATCTCCGCGCGGACTCGATTTAACCTACTCGCGACGCCGACGGCCTCTGCCTCGTTGTTGTTCCACGACGACGCCTTGTCGACGCTGTCGAAAGACAGAGATAGTCCTCCGAGTCGGGACCGAGTCGGGACCGAGTTTTTCTCCGAACAGCCGACTTTCCTATCTCTCTCAAAGGACTCGACCGTCGTATTTTCCTCGACCTCGACGAACCTCATTCCCGTCTCGTCCTCGCAGGATCTTTTACGGTTCCTCGCTTCGTCGTTTCCGATGACGTCGCGTTCGGTCTCTTCGCGGAACTCACGACAATGCACGATAATCGGCGTCGGGACGTCGTACCACGTTGCCGTTGCGACACTCGCGACGCCACTGTTCAAGGTCGAACTCTTCGCGGGAGTCCTCAGAGCTGTCAAAACGTGCCGCACCTCGTTCATCATCCCTCTTTCTCTTACGCGACGTTCGACTTGGAACACGGGCCTCTCTGGAATCTGCCGCGCCGCGAAACGAAACGATATTAAGTGACGATCGAATCACGGCGAACAACGACCAGGTGAAAGTGTTTCGTAGATGCTGCTGTTTTCGCGTTATCGATAACGCATGGGAAGGGAAGAATTGGTCGTTAGTCGTCGCAATGTTCAAGTAGCATCCGCTTCCTTTCTCCTTCCTTCGAGCGAAGAAAAAGGTCCTTCGATCTTGGACATAAATTTTTGTTAATTCGTCGGAGGAAGCGACGGTAGGGTCGATCCCAGGTTACTTTGCCTCTGCATCCGTGACAGTAATTAATGTTACGACGATGCACTTGATTGATAAAGAATCTGAATTCTTCTTCGTACGCGAAAATAATCGCGTAATAGTCCGGTAACGATTTCGGATGGCACTTTTATGGCATCTTATTTTGCGTTACGCAACGTTAGGCAACGTTTTCCTTTGTACCACGCACAAACTTGTATATCACAGAAATGCCTTCGTCGCATAATATTCTACGTTCTATTTGGCACAAATCGCGCGCGAGATCGCTTCCGTTTATCGCGACGTTGTCGCCATTGCGATTGTCTTGCGTTTCGCAAATTTTGCTTATCGTAGGAATGTCAGCGACGACGTCTGAATATTCCTGTATTCTATATTCGGCAAAAAAATTGTCGTTTATATCAAAAATATACTATATATTCAAGCCAAGCCTCGAAAAATCCTCACATCCCGCATCTATCGCGTTCCAATTGTGATTGTGATTACCTGCAGATTTCCCGCATTCCATATCACACGTAACCGCTTATCGCCAAGATGTCTCTTACGTTCTATAAACTTGGCTCATAGCGAGAATACTGACGAAGCCTCGAATCTCTATGAGGAAATAAACTTTGTAGGCTACAATCGTGGACTTTTGCTCGTAATCGCGTCAATTGTCAGATATCGGCGAGGAGCTTGGTGGTACTTGGTGGTTTTTGCGATTAGCTTTTTATAGCAGGAGGTAAGTACGGAACGACGTACTGGACGACGCGTGAGGTGAGAAAAATAAAAGTGAGACGACGTATGTCGCGTATTTGCGGTAATGACGTTTCGCGAAGCCGTGGAATCGACGGCGTACATTCGTGATTCGACGCTCTCCCGCGGATCGACGCAAATATCGACACGGTGTCCGGTCACCGGTGACGAGATGAAGGGAGCGACAAGTCGAGTAAATTTGCCGGATCCCGCGTTGCCTCACTTTACCATATTTCCAGTCATCGGCTTAACGCGTACGTGGCTCGTGCGACTCATTGTCAGGTGGACGCGCGCGACGATGCGGCGACATCGCGAGCGACAGAATTGAAAAACGATGTCGCATTTGTCCGCTCGTCCGCTCGTACGAGGATTATAAGCACGCGCATACACGCGTATGCCCACAAATGTTCGTATATATATATATATATATATATATATATATATATAATACGTACGTATAATACGTTTTATTCGAGCACGACGTTGAGCACGTCGAGCACGAAAGAACGGAATACGGATGGATGACGGCACGATCACGCGCGCGCGCGCGAGCCTTCACGAATCCAAACGAACGACGAACGACAAACAACGAAAGCCGCCACGCTGCCGTCGCACCGCCACCGTCCGTGTATTAGTATTACGTAATTACGCGGAGCCGTATGACGGACGCGAGTCTAACAGGTGCCAAGTATCACGTTCCAATTTCCTTCGAGTATAGTTATTTAGTCGTTGTTTGTTTTTTCTCTCGTTGCTCTCTTCACGCTCTCGTTGCGTATCACGCGCGCGCCAGCGGCAACGGCAAGGCAACGGCAACGGCAATCGGCGTCACGTCGCGCACTGGATAGCGGCGATAGCGCGCGAGGGCCGGTCGAAGCTGAAGATCGGCATCAATTTTGCGTAGCGGGCAAAAAGCGATATGCCGCACCGTCCGCGACCCAAAGCGACGACGACGCGACGGGAGTGCGAGAATTCATGCTCGCGCCTTCGATGACATCGTAGCTCGTAGCTCGCAGATAGATAGAAAGAACGACCGATATTTCGATCGTCACGTCCGCGTCGCGTCGCGTCGCGTCGTCTCTAATAACGGAACAGACGTTGGAAAACAAGGAAGCGCGCGTGCCTGCGTTCCGTTTTACAAGCGGAAAAAAACGAAATTCTTTTCGATAAATTGAATATTCTATTTTAATTGCGTTACTAGCGTCACGGGCGTTACGAGCGTTACGAGCATTCTTCGACGTATAATAACAATCGCGAGATAATGATTACTCGAGTCTTCACTCAAGTAATTGACTCCAACGATTTGACTTCCGAAAGTAATTGACTGAAAGTTGAGAGCTTGTCATCGACGACGACCGTGAATAATTTCCGCACGATTGAGATCCGCATTCTCGGATTTACGAGTTTTCGAACGACACCTTCGAACGATGTCAAACGGTGTCGACGGCGAAATATCGCGAAACTTTTCGCAACGTTCGTATCGGAGCGACGACGCTCCGGCGATAACTGTCGGATCGGAGACGGCCTGGAAGCCACGTTATACAACCGCGGTGAACAATTAATGTCCGTGCATACCGCTTGTCGCACAACCATTCGCGGACGCACGCTTCGTTTTCGATCCCAAGTATCATCCATCCGATCTCGAATTAGCTAAGATTCCGATCCCCTCCCCCCTTTCGTTTCTCTCCCTCCTCCTCCTACCGACGTACGCGCGATATTATTACGCGCGGAACAAAGCGATCGTTCTGTGTTACAGAGATCGTCCTGCGTTGACCTTCATTCTCGCGACAGTAATTGTAAATTTTTTTTTAGTCACACTCTTCTGCATTTTGATTTACGTTCCTTGCTCTCGTAGCAATCGGAAGAAAGTAACCACTGATTACAGAACGAGATTACACATCTATTTCTCTTTCTTTTTTGTTTCCTTTTCTTTAGGGGGGGGGGGGAGTTAGGTTCTTGCCGATACCTAACAAAATACTTTTGTCATACCTAAACCTCTCATATGAGACAGGAGAGATTTGTACTCTTATATTTCTTTGACACGAAAACTCTAGACACGATACGATCGCGCTTTGCATTCCGCTCTACAAAGTTGTAAAAATTGAGGCCACGTCGGCATTCCCACTGTTGCTCGAATAAGCAACGCGGTTATCACGAAAATAGAAACCTTACAGACCAAAATTAATACCTCGCCAACTTGTCATTTTAATTTTCAAATTGTCATATAATTTTAACTGTAATTTTACCATTTGGCAGCATTAAAAATAAGATATATGACGGTAAATACACATCTTATACAATAAAGACACAAGTTGTAATATGGCAGGGGGTGTAGAGATGTATAATGTAATATTAGACAAGTCAAGTATGCGATACAAGATATACTATAATGTAGTTTGGCATACATTACCGAGACCAAATAAACTAAATCTCCTAAATAAACTACATATATTCTAACTTTCACGCAAGTTATCATTCCACATACCGACTGATAATCGATCGAACTGATTTTAATAAGTTTCACCGTCGCATACGATTAAGAAATGTCAAGGTTTGTCGTTGAAATCCTATGTGTCGGTGTCGTCGATCGTCTTCGTCGGGTGTGAAAATTCGATACTAAAAGAGACGAAATAGCGGCACACACTAGACACGCGAGAGCTTCGCTACACGCTTTCTTCGGCAAATAACGCACATACAGAATAATACGGGACAATACTGCACTTAAAAATCTAAACACAATAAAAGAGAACTAATTAAAGTTTCGTTTCGTTTTGTTATGTGTACCTTCCCTTCGTATATAAGACATCTGAATTCTCCTACCGATTTCAAATACCTCTCAATCGCTGCAACGATCACGGACAAGACACAGAATCTTTCGAATTTACGCGATAACACTATGGTAATTGAAACTCGTCGCCGTTGATGTGTTTGCAGGTGCACATAAACCCTGCGCGTAATCGGAGGCGCGTGTCGCTCGTGCTACGCGCGTAAAACGCGCATACGTGCATGAGCGTTGCACCGAAGTCACTGCAGTAGTCGCGGACCGCTTGTCGCGCTTGCGGGAACGAGTGCGGAAACGCGCAAAGTCCACACGGGGGGAGGGGGGGAGAGGGAGAGAGAGAGAGAGAGAGAGAGAGAGAGAAAACTGGCATATGCACCGGTGTAACCCCAAAACGAATGGTAGCGAGCAGTGGATAGTTTTAAGGCGACTAAACGTGTTTCTAGGCGGGGGATTACGCAGTTTGTATGCGTGTTTTCTGATCTACAGATTATATTTAGCCCGCCACTCCTAAGCCACTCTGCTATCTCTTGCCTCTCCGCTCTCGCTTGCCGGTTCGTTCGCCTGCGTCGCGGGTAACGAGAATTACACGTGCATCGTACGTATACCTCGCGCCGAATCATCAAATCATTCCGATTGCATGTGTCGATACGTAGTAATGTAAAGTGATTCAAACGGGGAGAAAAGGAAAGGGAGGGGCAGAGAGAGAGAGAGAGAGAGAGAGAGAGAGAGAGAGAGAGGGGCATACATTTGCATCCTCCTTTGAGAAGCGAGACGAGTTTGAACGCATATTGTCTCTCCAAATAATTATAGTAAAATAATTGCAAATGTGTTAATAGAAATGAGAATATTTAAATATGATAATGTTGAAAAAAGAACATTAGATTAGATATTCACAAGTTATTAAACAAAATATATCTATCTTTTCTAAAAGCCCTTATCATGCGTATGCGGTATAAATAACCAGAATAAATCAAGCTGTTTTATGCTAAGCAAGCGTTACGTTATGTTATCATCAAAGACACAGTACGTACATCTTGCGATAAGAGTCGATCGTGACAATAGAAAGAATTGAAACTCTGGGGATTGCGTACATTTCCATATGCAGGTAAATGTTATATTAAGTCGTACGGACGTTTTGCAAAATTTTTAAGACCTTTGACCTGCACCACGAGGGTGCAGTCGAAGGTCGCATTCGTTGAAATATATATGTATATCCCTATACTTTTTTGCCATTTTACATTTTCAGTAGACTAAACATGGGTTTACCGCATGGGTAATAATGATAGCGGAAACCACAGACAGCGTTACGACATTATTGATATCAAAGGAGCGACGATGGGAATATAGGAAACACGATAATTAGCGTCACATATGTGTAACACAATTTCAAAAAGTATACGTATATTGGGTGGAGACCAGACGCGAGACATTTGAAAAGGTGAATTAGATAGCGACAAATCGTGTGAAAGATCCCGAGAAAGTGGTGTTACAGGATACGCGCTAATCTAGGAAAATCTTTTATGTAAAATTAATATAGAGCAATCACAACCTTTACGCGTGAAATCGGCACAGCCGTCTCAATCTATGGGTTATGAGTATTAAAATTATAACGAAACATCACGTAATCATGGCTGATACTACTTCTTTATTATTCCCACAAACGTTACTTCTTATAAGTAATATAAGTAACAGGTTTTTACATATATTTTTTTTCATTTTTAATGTTTTTTCAATTGCAGGTATGACATTGATTTTAAAAAAATTAAATAACTTAGAATATTGCATGAAAGCATTGCAAAAATCCAATAAAGATATAAACGACAAATTGGATGCAATATTATCAAATAATATGAACACTCCAATTAAAAATGCTATTCATAGGGACATTAAAATTTCTTTTGAAAATATAGACGAATTCTTAAAATTTTCTAAATTATTGGAAGAAAAACAAGATTATCGAGATTTCTTTAGCAAGTATATTTCTTTGCATATTATATTATTATTATTATTATTATTATTATTATTAATATTATTATTATTGCATATTATTATTATTATTATATTCGTTGCATATTATTTATTTTCAGGCTAAATCAATTAGTATCTTAATTAACAATAATTTAAGTATATCCAGAAATATCGTAACCATATTACGAAAATATTTTACAAAGGATGTAATAACACAATTTACGGCCGTGAAAAAGACCAAAGATAAACAAATTTTTATTAAGACAAATTTCTGCAAAGAATTATTTGGTAAATAAGTGACATTAATCACTAAAAACTTTTATAAATTAATATATATATAATTTGTAAATATTGCATTCTTAATTTCATTTAATTTTATTTTTAGATATATTTATTAACTACGCTGAGTTTCACGTCACAGAAAATTCTTTTTACAAAGCCCTAGGAAACGTAATTTCAAATGCTAAAGACTGGAATTTAAAAAAAAAATAATTAAATTAGACGAAGAGAAAGATAATGAAAATGAAGAAAGAAATGATGATGATCCAACGAAACATAATGAAGAAAGTTCTGTGGAAAGCGATTAACGCGATTATTATTATTATTATTATATATTATATATTATTATATATATATTATAGATTATTATTATATAAAAATGCGATAAATAATTATTAATTACGCCTGCATTTTGCGTGTCATGCGATCTCAAACAGTTTCGTTAATATTTTATTGTTAGACAAATAAATGCAATTATATATATGAATACAATTTACAAAAAGATGTAACTTATTTTCTCGGGGCGAATCTCTCTTTAGAATAATATAATATAATATTTTTAATATTTTAATTTGTTTATTTTTAATATTTTTTATTTTTATATTATAATATATAATTTTAATCAATATTTCTTATCATTATATTTTTTTCAGTTTCTGATCAGGAACTGGTCAAGAAACATTGGCCAATATTTTACAATTTTTTTCTCGGCAGAAATTGCCCAACATTTACTTACTATTTTTATTTGTTAGTTTCTGGTCAGAAACTGATTAAGAAACACTGGCCATTATTTTCCGAATTTTTGCTGGACAGAAACTGCCTAATATTTACACATATCATTTTTTATATTTAATTTCTGATCAAAAACTAGCCAAGAAACCATGCCCAGTATTTTCTGAGCTTTTGATGGGCAGAAACTGCCAAAAATTTATCTATTATTTTTCTCATGGCTAGTTTTTGACCAAGAACTAGCCAAGAAACTATGCTCAATATTTTCAAAGTTTTTGCTGGGCAGAAACTGCCCAATATTTACCTATCATTTTTTCATGCCTAGTTTGTGGTAAGTAACTGGTCATGAAATAATAGTCAGTATTTTTTTGGTCAGTTTTTGAACAGTTACTGTCTAACTAATCCTAGCAAGTAAAAACTAACTGGTTTCTGGATAGTGAAAAGTTTTTCCCAGAAAATTTTCTACTCGGGTACTTATACATTTTTATAACGTTATTCTCCACTCTCAAATCATTAATAAGGTATTGAGTCTGCAATCTGCAATCTTTTAATAAAATCGAGGATTTCTACGTGTACACTGAGAAAAAAAAGCTGTTGCTTCAATGAAGCGTTATCGCGGGGTGCCAAAAACATAAGTAGTTCATTCAATTGTATTATTAGTAGACCCAATATTTGGATTATTAAAACAATGATTAAATTATTGGTTTAAAAATGCAGACATTGTGTCTAATAATAATACAATTGAATGAACTACTTTATGTTATTGGCACCCTGTGATAACACTTTAATTGAAGCAACAGTTTTTTTTTCTCGGTGTACATATCGTACATTCTTTTACCAATATAGAAAAATACTCGAAATTGTATAGCGAATAACTCCAGTGGAAATTATGTGTGCCGAGTTCGTTGTGAGAAATAGCACCGATATCGGGCGTGATAACGTAAAGTGATTTTAATTTACATAAGATTGCATAAGATTGTGTATAGAACAGATAAATAGAGCACGAGCTGAAGAAAAGACGCAACATTGCTCTTGCGTTTGACGCAACGTTGCTCTCAAAGTGTAAATATTACATATATACTTTAATTACTTTGACTTTCGCCGATGGAGAATTATTCGCGAAATATGAGTGCGACTCATCTCGTGTCAAATCTCGCTGCTTACCCGTATGCCTTTCGCAAGTTTTGCACTGCTTTAAATTACGACGATGTTGAGATAATGCCGCGCGCATCAACAACAATGACGTCGTTCTTATCACCTGTATGACACATGCATTTTTCACGCGTCGTCGCATGTTTTTCTCTTTTATATAGCAATTAAATCCATAAGAAAATATTTTTTGGCAAACTACTTTGTTTTAAACAACGTTTGACAAACAACATTTGATTTGTCAATATTTTCACGAAACCGGGCGATAGAAGTAGTAATGCTTTCGGTGAAAATTATATCGTAAAATATACAAATGTTTATGTCCGACAGCATAAAAATCGCTTATAATCCACGTGCTAAAGTATTTGCAGGTCAGTCCATTTAGAGATTATCGCGACGAGAGCGTTGTCACAATAGCGATTGCCACGCCTTCGGTGAATGGTGAATACGCCAATAAGATCTAGTCTTCCGTTAATTTCTGTAAATTGTCGAACGAAATTGCTAAAGCCGCGTTGGAGCCGCGTAATTTTAAGCGTAAATTTAACTCGGAATTGCGAATCCACAAGACAATTCTGCAGAGGGAAGTGCAGACGGAGACAAGTGTAGACCTAGACGAATTCATCCGAGTCATCCTAGTGATCTCCTTCCACGTTTCTCTACAATCTACATCTACGAGCTACTTTCTCGCGAGATCTTGGCACTTCGTCTTATGACAATACAGCTCTCTACTTTTCCAGCGAGAAATTATTCAAAGAATCCAGATGAAGCGCAAATTAATGAGAATCACGACTGTCAAATTGCAGATATCAGTCTGAAGAGACTTGAATCCCAAAAGGAACTGCGGTTGTAATTTCTCGCATGGACGGTCTTATGGACCGAATCGCGAAATTAAGCAAAAAAATTCTGTAGAACCAACAACTTTCACCCTACTATATTCGCTACTCACACGAAGACAGAGAATTTAAAACAAGTGCGCGACTTCGGAAATTCATATATAAATGTGTGCACGCGCGCGTACTTTTTCGTGATGCAGATGACGCACTTCCACCATAGCGGATTTCGAACACGTGTCGCGTATCCGGCATATCGAGAAGAGAAGCCGAATAAAGTGCGCTGCTAATAACAGCGTGCATCGTGCCTTTTCTTGCCTACCGACCACATTGTACGAGTACGTATACTCACGTGGGAGTTTTGCTGGGACTTGGGACGAATCCAACCGGGGAGCCAGTGACGTGCGACTGGAAACATTCTAACGTCGTGCCGATGTAACGCGCGTCCATGTACGATCGTGTTAATTACCGGTCGCGTTTTACCGACGTAATTGTCTTAAAGTAGGATGAAGACCGAGCGAGCGGCCTTTTTCAACTTTCGACCCGTCTCGCAATTATAATCCTTTCAATTTCTATCTCTTAACTTTGGTCCGATCCCCGCGGTATTATGTATATTATATTAATTAGACCGCGATTAAGAATCGAAACGCGTAATTCCCGATCGATAATCTCTGTGCTGACGCAGCTGAACGATTTCGATCGATGGAGCAATATTTGTGAATCGCCATTGAAAAGCTTGGACGTTCTACGCGAGCTAAAGATAAAAATTGACTGGTGATAATGTGGCGTTCGCTATACAAAACCGTTGTTGCTTATCGCTTATTATTAATCATCACGTTATCTAACTCGACAAATTTCTCGAAGATCCTTGTCCAAGCCCCTCTCTCGAATTTTAATCGGTTTCGGGTATATTCTAGAGAGGTTTTTATATAAGATACAAATCCTTTTATATACATATCTTTCAAATTTCAAATACACAGTTAGGCGCCGATACGCTCGATATCAACCGCGTATACATTCAACCTAGGTACGAGTCAACCTTCGACGAGTCAGACGCGAACTGAAAATTTACTCTTCTTCATCAATGCGTTCGCTTACAGCAGTGCGATTTGCTACTTTCTCTATTTCGTTTTCTATGCGTGTAAAAGTTTTAAACGTATAAAGTACGTCCGGAACACTTCCGTGGACTCTCTTTTGTGGACCATGAAATGAGGAACGACCAGGAACATAAATGATGGCTAATTGTATCGATTGTGGCGTGTAAAACTACCGGCCAGATGTTTCTCTTCGCGATCAATCTAGTTTCGTCTGGAACGTTCGGAATGGAGAAAGATAAAAAAGAAAATGAGAGAAAAAAGAGCAAAGAAAAAAAAACAAAAATAAACGTTATCCCCGGCTAATTGCACGCCATAAATGCACGCCTGTCGTCCCGCGAAATAGCGCGTAAGCATACCGCGCGCAAAAACGCACGTAGGGAATTATGCCCCGTTATGTCGTTCAGTAAAGCTTCTCTTTGCGCGAGGCGCGATTTCGTCACCTACTTTGTCATTGGATTCCTCGACAAATTTCGACTCTGTTCTTCTTCTACAAGTATTTAGCGAGAAACGAACATATTAAATACCAAACTCTTTGTATAGGTTTACTTAGGACATTTGAAAAGCCACATTCACACAAGAAAAGCATCGTGATAAAATGTTTTGGAATTTAAATAAAAAGAAAGGAAGATTGAAATCAGATTTAAAAGAAAAGAAATGGTACGGCTTACAATTAGTCATCCTATCGATGTATGTCAATATAGATAACACTAACAAGTTTTCGTTGTTCACAAGCGCATGCATACACATTACACATAAAGCCATTTCCTCTGACGACGAGACGACAAAGAAAACACACGTGTACGAATCTTTACGTGTTTTACGTGATGTCAATGAGTCTTTAACACCACGTATAGTAATAATTCGCGCGACCTTTGTCGAAATGTCTACGCTACAAAGTTGCGTCGAAAATAGCTTGTCCGCAACTGAAACTCAACCATTTGCAATCGAAAAGTTAAGTTACACTTTGCTAACGGTAGAGTTTTCCCAAAGGTTGAGAAATTCGTATATATCCTTAAAAATTTCTTGAAATAAGCATGTGTGTATGAGTGTAATTTTCGACAAAAAACAAAAAAGACTCCATTAATTTGCACGGGTACTTTCGTATAGCAGGTAGACATTTTTTATCGTTAGGTAATCGATACAACGATATCGTATCGTATCGCGTAGCGGTACTGTAGCCGGACCGCTGTCGAGGTTAACCGGAAGCGTCCACCGGAACCGGTATTTCTTTCACCGCGTCATCCGCTCTCGAGCTACACAAACTCGACAAACGCAAAAAGTACACAACACGAGTAACAAATATTATTCACAAAAAGAAATCGGTGCCGATCGCTCGATGCAGATCGCGATCTGTCGTTTTTACTTTCGATCGCGTTACTAGTTCCGAAACTTCCTGTATAATGAATAAAATCTTTTCTTCGCCAGTAAATAGATAAAAGAAAACAAAATTGTTAATTTAATTCGACCTGACTGGCCAGATGTATTATACAAAAAAGGCACTACATTTCGACCATGGGTTCTTTTCAAGTGCGTTGATACAGTGGATTAAATAAGTACATAAGTCTATAACATTTATCCAAAAAAGTCATCTATAAAACAAGATGACAGATTATGAGCAATAAATGCCACAAATACGCAATATACAAAGATAAAAATGTTGCAACTTAGAGATACTTATGTGTCAAAAATATAATAAGAAGTCGTATGAGTTATATGTCATAGAGGCCAACTAACGTCTATTCACATCGAGACATATTATAATACTAACGTTAATAAAAGGAATTTAAAACAAACATCAAAAGTCATCACTACAAAGTCATATAAAATAAATATCTTACAAACTATATATAGATTTAATTATTTTGTCATAAATAGCGGTCAAATTGTCAGTATCCCTTTGTAAATTAATAGTGTGGCCATGTTGTTTAATAAAAAATCTTTCAGCGATCTCTCGCTTTCTTGTAACTACCTCTTTATGCGCAATATAACAGGTTCAGCCCAATTAAATTCATGTTCTTAATATTTTTAATAGTTATCACTCACGTCTCCAATTTACTTATGAAATAGAAAGAGATGGTAGCTTAAGTTTCTTGGATACGATGGTTATAAGAGATGGAAATAATTTTATCACGAATTGGAATTCCAGCAACAGCCGAGCACAGTCTGGGTTTGAATTCGATGAATACGCGTATCGATAGATACATCTACCCAGATAGCAAAATGCTAGCGGTATGCCAGCAATTGCCAGCATATTCGCGCGCGATCGTGATTTTAGAGCAGATTCCTATCCACTGTGTCCTCTCCAAGCTTGGTTTCTACCATTATGACTTGCAAGTCATAATATAACAGAAATGCAGCAGGAATGGAGCATACCTTGCTATCATGATGTGATGATGCAAGACCTGCTCTCGTTTTCTAATACATTTCTACTGATATTATAAAAACAGCAGACTGTCCTCGGCTGTTGCTGGAATTCTACCAACATAATATGCAACACACAGTTTGCAATACATGCTCTTGGCAGAGTTGGCCATCTGGGTACCCGTCCGATCTATCGATTTGCGAATTGAGTTCTACAAAAACGTGTCGGTTGCATTTTCAGATTGAAACCCTAAAATCTGTTCTGATTGTGAGCGACCGTGCGAGAATAGTGAAACACGCGTTATCAAAATTATAAATTTCGCAATAGCGATTGCGGATATGTGCCAGCGGGGAAGCGTGTATCGACCAGCAACCTTTACGAGGCGAAAAATTATAGCGACCGCGTTCGCTCGATCCGATGCCCTCGCGGCGTAATACAAGACGGCTGGTTCGCCGTTTGGTTGATCGTTTTCCTCGCATTTACTCACACTTATGCGAGGCGATCGTACCTCGCAGGGCTGTAGTTTTATACAACTAAAAGCCCATAGACGAATCTCGTCCGGCCAGAGGTATCTCGTATATTAATTTGAATGATATTACTTAAAATGTGTGTGTATTGTGTAAATAAAATATATACCTGGCCTAAATAGCTCATCCACAAGCTTTAAAAATCCTGACTTTCTTTTGCGACACGGGACATAAGTATCAGACACACACATCTTTTAACTATACAATAACTCTATTTATAGGAGAGAACACGCGACAGGCTGATTATAAAAACAAAGTAACTAAGTATGTAATTGGCGTTTGATGTTAATACAGATTTAAAAAAACGGGCACAGTAACAACTGTGCCGCAAGCAACAACGTAAAACTACGTCAACTGTCACTATTTCATGTTAAAGTATTCAGCGAAGGAAAGTAGACGTAGGGCTATGTCAACTTTCACTATTTTATGTTATAGTATTCAGCGAATGACAGTTGACGTAGCCCTACGTCTACTTTCCTTCGCTGAATACTTTAACATGAAATAGTGACAGTTGACGTAGTTCTACGTTGTTGTTTGCGGCACAGTTGTTACTGTGCCCGTTTTTTTTTTATTAATTTTTTACTAATTCGATTATATTTTTCACTCTTTCCTACATCTATTTCATATATAATTCTATTAAATTTGATTGATTAGTTCTTAAGTTATATATAAGCAAAAAAATTATCGTCCTTCCTTTTTTTTTATTTGCGTTGGAGGGGAAAATTTTCATTAGGCCCCTTTAAAAATGACAATCTTCTAATTCTTGCCAAGGCAATTACCTTCCGATTCTCTCTTCTAGAGGGACAAAACATCCTGGAGCCCGTACTCCTGGAAATGTGTGGGATTCAATGGAGGTACATCGCATAAGATACTACCATCTATCGCCTACCCACTAATTTGATTTGATATCTACGTTTTTAATCGTATTTGATTTTATTCCGCCGTATTTTACCGTATTTGATTTGGTTTTACCGCATTTTGCCGTATTTGATTTTGTTCCACCATATTTTATCATATTTCATTTTATTTCACCGTATTTTACCGTATTTGATTTTATTTTACGAAATTTGATTTTATTTTTCCGTATTTAACTTTATATTTACGTTTTTTGCTGTATTTTATTTTATTTTACCGTATTTTATCGTATTTAATTTTATTTCGCCGCATTTTACCGTATTTGATTTTATTTCACCGTATTTTACCATATTTG
>NJRP01000123.1:545012-556420 GCA_003063835.1 Aphaenogaster floridana | reverse complement strand
TAGATGGCTTTTTCTCTTACTTATATTTGTTTATTATTAATGAATTATGAGAAAAATATTAATAGGGACGTGGGAAGATAGAAAACGGCTGTTTAAAAGCGTTAGAGTCAAATTTCGAAAATCGAGGGATTTTTGCCTGATTTAGGGATAAAATACAGGGATTTTTGCCTGATTTAGGGATAAAATACAGGGATTTTCATTTTTTTCATTTGGCAACACTGATGTCATTTGATTATCTTTCTTGACTGCAATGGCTGGTTGTTGTGTACCAGGATGTGTTAATAATAATAAAAAAGGATATTCGATGAGACGATTTCCGAAAGACGTAAAAAGAAGATTAGAATGGATAAAAAATATTAACAAAATGTGGCCTAATTGGAAACTCCCTGAGTATGGACTTATTTGTCATGTAAGTATAAAAATGTATTTTAATAATAAATAATTAATGAAGGAATTATTATATTAATCTTAATGGGCGACAGCACACAGGACGCGTTGACGCGTTACGCGCGGCAAGAAGCGACGCGGTAGCCAATCAACGTATTGCTTTTCCGTTAGAACCAAAAGTTTATTGGCTACCGCGCCGCGCGTAACGCGTCAACGCGTCCTGTGTGCAGTCGCCCATAAAGGTGCCCACAGACAGGACGCGTCAAGCGCCAAGCAGCGAGCAGCAAACCAATCAGCGAGGCGATATTTTCTACGCCACTGTGAATATCGTCCTGTCTGTTTCTACCTTTACTTCTATTGTAGACCACGCATTAATAGCTTAGAACATATATATATGGAAGCGGAATGCCCATTGTTCTCGGATAGAGAAAAGTGTCCGGAGGAAGTGAATAAGAAAATCGTAGTTGCCTCTCTCTCGAGAGTTACTACTCGAAAGTGTGCGCAAGCGCGGGCACAGGCACGGCCACGCCGCGCTTGCGCACACTTTCGAGTAGTAACTCTCGAGAGAGAGGCAACTACGATTTTCTTATTCACTTCCTCCGGACACTTTTGACTCTGCTATTCCGCTTCCATATATATATGTTCTAAGATTAATAGTCTATTTAACCTAACCTAGAGGTCTAAATATCAGAGAGGCGCCAAACTACCCCCACCATGCCGCCGCGCCGCCATCTTAGGTACTACACGCACGTGATGTTATAGTGGTAGTGACGGTGTTTCAGTATTAGTCCATGCATATGTAAGGTTAGTTTACCTTAGTATTCCCTAGGTTTACTCCCACTTTGTTACCGTAGCCGCCATCTTAGGAACGGATAGCTCACCACCAATCAGAAGGAGGCACGGGTTGGCGCCTCTCTGATATTTAGACCTCTAACCTAACCTAACCTCCAATCATTTTTAATATCTGCTGATACTGATAGAACTCAGGAGATCTACTATCAAGAAGAAAAGAAGAAGAAAAAAAAGAATAATAAATGCATGCATTCTTCCATACCAGTCGTATCGCAAATTCGTTTTACTTGATCTTCGCTGCCCTCTTTGATTGACGCGCAGTTTAGATGTGCATGTATATATGTTACAAAAAGCTCACATATTAATTGTCGACACGTATTCAATTCAATTGTTAAATACGATGATGGCTGAAGTCAACGCCAGGAGAGAAGCGAGGAGACGGCGAATTTTGGAAAATTCAGAAAGTCGTTTACGTAGAATTACAGGGAAAATCAATCCGGCCGAAATCGAGGGTAAATATAACCAATAAGTCAAGCAGAAATGTGGTTGAAACCAGATTTAAAGCGAGACATACAAACATAAATACATACTTCAAGTTTCGCGAAAATTGAATATTACTTTAAATAAATAAACAAAAAATCTTGATAAACACACCCAGTAAGTAAAATTTAACAGTATGCCAGCAAATTTAAGCAGAAATTGCAGCAGATTGGTATTAGCTGTGTCTTTATTAAACTTGTGTTCTGCTGGTAGAATTTGTTGACATAATATGACAGCAGATTGGTGCTAGAAATCGAGCAGATTCTGATCTATTTCTGTTATCAATTTATATGAAACTGTATGTAACAAGTCTATTTGATTTCTGCTAATCAATCTATCATATTTTGTTGATAAACTTTGCTATGTCACTGCCAACATTTTGCCAACCATTGTATACGTCAAATCCTATGTCAAATAGTCTTTCTGCCAACTAAATTTGTAACAAACTTTATAGAATCTATTTTTAACAGATTTGGCTGTTTGAATAGAAAGTTAGTTTCAAGATAAGCGTTATTATTTAGTATTGGGAAAAATACTGAATATCTTTGTCAGAATTTTTTCAACTTGATTGCCTTTTTAATGTGAATTATATCATTAAGTTGTAAAAAAGAAATAGTAAAAAGAATAAATGTAATTCTGAATAGCTGTTACAATACGTCATGCTTGCGTCTTATAACAACTTAAAAGAAAATTACAACATTGATACATTAAACAGGAATTGAAACCATTAGTATTTTACTGTTAATTTAATTTCCGAATAATACATAAGGAAAAATGTATTTTTAATAATACATAAGGAAAAATGTATTTTTAATAATACATAAGGAAATATGTATTGCGATTCTCTCTCCATTATCATAAATAAACAAATGATCACTTTTATATCTTAACGATATTGACATCTATGCTCACCAAAATTATATTGGTTTGAATAGTAAATGGCAATGAATGACAATGAATATCCTGAGCTTAATAGGATAAATGTTAGTACAACGAATTATCCTTGTATCACTGCACTAACAACGTTGCATTTTAGAGCAACATGTAGTATAGAAAGAAAGCTTGTTATAGTTTCTTCAAATATTTGTATATTTATTTTCAGTAATATCTTCCCAAAGCATGTAGATATACGAATATATTTTAAACATTTTGCAGATAATAATCCACGTGTAGAAAACGACACTCTTAAAGCAAAATCAAATGTTGAAGACGATAATATTAAAAATGGTATATGCAATATCAGTAGCAACACGAAACTACAAGATTGTGCAAGATTTGATGAGGAACATGAAAGCTTTTTAAATGACACCAGCGATAAAGATATATCTTTATCAGGACAAGTATCTAAGTCAAAATTTACGTTATATACATTATTACTCAATCGTCTCAATCTTGTCTTGCTAGCTGGAATTGTCAATATTTTACTAGTGCTGAAATTCGACAATTTATTTGGACAGGTATATATATACTTTATATATATATATGTATATATATATATATATATATATAATTTCATCTTATATTTTATAGAGGTATCCATGTTGATAATTTATATATATTGTTAATTTTACAGACAGTTATTATACCTTACTTGTTATTGATGGTTGTACGTCTATACAGCTGTACGACATTGCATGAAGCACAAGATGGCAGTTTATTAGTTGCTGCTTTGATATTGTGCAATGTCAAACCCAAATTAATTTATATATTCAAAGTATCATACACATTATTTACCACAATACTTGATGATTTTAGTTTATATATGTTTAGTTTTGTATTAATGCGTTATGTTATCACTCGTTACTACTACTATAATGATACAGTACCAATAAATGCATAATTTTTCATGATGATCGAGTGAGTAAAGATAAAATGGAATTCTATTGTTGGGGATTTTATATAATGTTAAAAAAACAGTATATTCTTCGAAGAATATAAATTCCGATATACTGCGTTATTAAAAAATATGCAGCTCTATCAGAATTTTTACTTCAGCATTATGTCATAATTTATGACTGAATAAATATGTACAAGTATCGTATAAAACACATTAATTTTCCTAAAATATATGTATTATAATAAATATAAGTTAAAAATAGATTTTGTACATAGACGTAATGACTCTTTGTAATGTACATTTATGTGAATGTTGTAAATTTGTGCAACGTTTTCAAGATCTCTTCTTGTTATTTTCTATATTATTACGGTTACTAGAGTTATCTCCATTTTAAGGCTTTGATAGGATTATGTAAAACGAAGTGCAACCGATCACTATTAAGGATAATTGTGCAATCCATATTCTCTCTCTATTTTACGAAAAAAAAATGTAAATATAAAAAAATAAATAAAAGCTCAAATAGATTTAATCTTACAATTTTATATATAATCCTAATTTTTAAAAGCAAATTAAAAATACAGCATCTTAAACATTAATAGTATAAGCAAGATATTAAGTAGTAAGTACCACTGTATATAATAGCTTACTAATTTGTTATTTAAATTTCTTTAAATAGTTTGTGTTTTTGGATATACATACTCTTTCATTCTTTTTGAGGAAACTCGCGATTGTGTCTATTGATTAGTCAGAGAATTTGTAATCGAGGAGAGACATGCGATAGCACCGAGATCTTAGTGCACGGTATGAGGTATTATTAAAGACTTATGGAAGTTCGCGTGCCTGTTAAAATTTCGATGATTAGCTTATAATATAATATTAATTTTACAATTTATCATTATCTTGATGTTTTTTTAGATATCGCTCATTTGCTACAACGACATAACTAAAAAAACGAAGTTTTCCAGAAAATGAGTTTGAATGTTTTGAATCATTAAAATATCATTTTTTTAAATACAATTTTGATATAATAACTGATTGTAGAGGAATAAAAATATCATTAGCTCTTCATTTAGTGTATTCTCACTTACTATATGAACCCTTAAAATAACTCTTTAACTTGTGCCCAATTTTTTCACCTTTAGATAAGTTCTCGATAACTTTATTCGGAAGATATCTCTCAGAATTAATGGCTATGATTGGCTATTGCTAACTTTATCTGGAAGATAGAATTTATAAAATGACAATTTTTGAGTTATGTCGTTATTGTAGCAAATGAGCGATATGTATATATATATATATATCTTTACAATTTTTCGGGATGGGAAGGGGGGAATCTTATAAATGCTTGTTAGCATCAGTATCATTAAATTGATTGTCAATTTAATGTTGTGATATTCGAGAGCTGCGTTTCAAGACCGATAATAACGGTGCGCAGTTTATAGAAAAATCACACATTAATATTATTTGAGCACTAAGATCCGCTATGACCGTCATTGGCCTATCTATCGATTTAAATTGTTTATACATATTGCGGTCTTGTCCTAATTATTGTGTGTGTGTGTGTGTGTGTGTGTATACACACACACACACACACACACACACACACGCACGCACGCACGCACGCACGCACACACACACAATAATTGAATATTATCAAGTCCTAAGATATATATATTTATATGTATATATACATATATAACATATAAATATATATATCTTAGGACTTGATAATATTCAATTTTTAATTAAAACTGCAACTTTATTTATTGTCATCATCCGGGTTTGATTACACAGGACCACAAATTTTTTTTTTAATTGACACAAACTAGACCACATGTACTATACGTATTTTGGGTCGCTGAAGTCGAATCCGTTGGCCGTTTTTGTCCACCACGTCTAAGTTTTTTGTAAATTGCAAAGAAATGTATTAAATAACTTAAAATTTTTAACCATAACCGACACAATAAATTCCTTATATGGCCATTTCTATCAATGCAGATTAACTTTAATCTCAGTTTAACTTCTTTATCTTTTTCTAATTCTTAGAACTAGAAAAAGATGAAGAGTGAATTAAACTGAGATTAAAGTTAATCTGCATTGGTAGAAATGGCCATTAAGGATTAAAAGTCCTAACAATTGGTCTGTTCTCTTTGCTACACTTCTGAAATAGTGTAATAAGTTAGAATGAAAGAAAATATATTTGTCTCGTTCTAACTTATTGCACTAATTCAAAAGTGCAGTTAAGAAGAACAGACCAAATGTGTTTAATTTTGATTGCAATAAAACTTCTCATGTCTTACATGTCACATACTGTAGTTATAAGCCAAAATTCACTAAAATAGCCCTTTTTTGCAACTTTAACTGCAATTAACTCAAAATTGTGACGTGATAGAGCAATTTGGCCAGCGGCATTGTATTTTGCGACCCAAAATCTATGAAAATCACCTACTCTAATCTCAGTTGATTTTCACAAATTTCTTTTTGTGGTCCTGTGTTATCCACGCGAGTGATAACTGTAGAAAAAAGAAAGTAGTTTTTCGGCAATATATGATATTATTACGTCGTAAATGCATTCTTACAATAATAATACTGCGTTAAGAGCTAATTATTCAGATATTTATGTCGGCGATTGAAAAATTTTTATTAACGATGTCAATAATGTCAATTTCTGATGCAAGCTCGATCGCTTGATCCGATTTGTTCTTTGTAGCTAACTCGTAGCTGAACTTTTTGCATTCTTCATCTTTTCTCCTTTTCTGCCCAACCAACGTCCAATTGCACGTCTATTTCATTCAAAGTGCGTAAAGTGCAACGAAGTGCATCTGTAAAGAACAGGCGTGTCGTATAAAAATGTTTTTCTCGAGCACAAATAGCGTAATTTCATGAAGTTCCCGCAGATCGACGGATCATTTGCACGTCCATGCATATGTGACATCATTGCGAGATTATCCAAAAATTAAGTAAAATGATACGTAGGGGTGCATGCCAAATAGCCAGCTCGATTCATTCACATCCTCGCGCAGAGGTACACGAAGTTCCGATGAACGTAATTATCAGACCTTTCCCTGCCGAAGTGAACGAGGAAAAGGTACAAAGTTTAATGAGTGCGTTGAAAAACGTCGAGACTGAGCACATGGTACCGCCCATCGACGTTTTGTGGATCAAAGGAACCGAAGGTGAAGTTGTCAAAGTAGCTGCGCGAAAAGTAGTTCTTATAATGCTTATTAAATTTATGAATTGTTATTATTGTGCTAATCTCCAAGTTTTTAAGCAAACGAGATTAAATAATTGCGAAACGCAATTGTAGGAGAAACGGTTAAAATTACTGATTGTATTTAGGTGGTGATTATTATTACTCCTTTGGTGGCTGTCATCGTTATACCGCTCATCAACGATTAGGTAAAATGTCCATTAAAGCCAAAATAATTGAATCAACCTTGACGGATTTACGATGTTATCTGGGAAATTCTACTCCAGACTTGAAATGATTTTAACCGCATTACTTGTATATGAATTGCATGGATGTATATATGAACCGAATTGAATTACTTACATATGTGAATAGCATATATATCTATATATATATTTACTGTTATATTGCATAATTTGAAAAAAAAAAAAAAAAACAGTTAAACTTATAACATTGCTGCACATATTTTATTTACAGTGTGTATTAAAATATATTTTTACAAATAATATAATTTTTGATAATGAAAATAACAAAACTAAAATATTATAAAAATAATTTTGAATAAAACCATTTTTATGCAAACTATACGTGTTATTAATTTGCTATTATTACAAACAATATTCTCTTTATTTTAAGAATAAGAAATAAATCTATATCTTCCCATAGAAATTTAATTTCTTCTAAGAATTTTCTATTCTAGGTTTTCTTTTATTCCAGAATAACTCTCCTTCTATTTTTTATTTTGTTGCTCATTACTAATATTTATCATGTAACCATTTCAAAATGAGAAAGCGAGTAAAAAACACATATTTTTCATTTCTATGTGGCATTGGAATAAAAATGGAAACTGAAGGCAAATCGTAAAATAGAAAGAATATCTCATAATAATGTTAAAATAGATGAAATTGTGTGCGTGCGTGCGCGTGTGTGTTAGATATTATTTGCACAAAAAGTTGATTAAAATAAAACTTAAGACAGTTTATAAAATTGATTTATTTTTTATAACATCAGATAAATAATATATATAAATTCACTATGCATAACAATACATATACTTTGGAAAAAAAAGAGCCAAAGTCCGATATTTATAATTCGATGACAAGAGCCTCAGTTGCCTAAGTATGTCAGAAATTAGTTAGACAAAAAATCAGTGTGTTCTTAGAAATAAATTTAACATATTAAACATCAAAGGCCAAGGTCTCTTGTCACTTAAAATGGAATTAAATGAAATGCTAATATCCACTGAAGTTCTTTACTGAAAGAATAGGAATTAATCCTTTTTTTCAAGATACGAATATTACACTTAAGATAGAAAGCTTATTACATATAATTCACCAATTCTTTTTGTTTTTTGCAAATTATATTGTATTTTTTTCTATAATTTTTATTATTTGAAAATACAGCTAGAACAATTAATCTGGATTCTATAATCTAAGTTATTATTTTATGGCATTTAATTTTACAATGATTATATTCAATAACTTGCTTTGAATATTTGTTAAAATGTGACAAACACTTAAGTAATATTTATTAAGTACTTTGCAATAAAATGTCTAATATTTATAGAAAGAACAATTTTTTCTTTTAATTACTTGTATTTCTTTGCATTACATTAGTATATGCAATTAGGTTTAATTGTTTTATTGCAAAACTTGCAAAAGATCAAACAAATTGGTGAATCACAAGTCACGAACTTTTCTTGAAAGATTTGCACGTTCTTTTTATCAAAATTTTACTATTGTGATGTAAAATCATTCCATGAAATATTATATCACAGATAAAGAAATATCGAAACAAAAATTTAAATTTGGAGCAATATAGAAGATATACATTAAATTCTCACAGTGTGCCATATTACCTAACAAATCAAATCTTGAAATGGACCTTATGTATAATAAAAACAACAATATATCAATAAAGATTCCATAACATTTCTTTCAATAGTGATAACTAGAAAAAGTTTGAAAAAGTTAATAATTAAGAAGGTACAAATATTTTATGATTCAATGTATAATTATATATTATATATCTATAATATAGCATAATTATATTATTTTTTGTATATATCTATAATTAATCAATTATTACATATACATAAACAAGTATACTATCTTTATATCGCATCATTAATATCTTTCATGTTTTTCATATTAGACTAGGAACATACTTATATGTGTAAATATTTTTAATACACAAAATCTTAAAATTTTTAACGTCTTTTATTTTCGTAATCATTGCATAAAGTGTTTTCTATATCGATGTTTTCGATTTGCTTCTTTTAAGAAGTACGGTTTGTAATTTCTAGTGATATTTGCTGTGGATGGACCGTCTATATCCTCAACAGAATGAGATTGATTTGATTGATTTGTAGGCTTACTGTTTCGCAAGTGGACAGGTATGATGGACTGTTCTAAATGTAGCAGTTGCGTATTGGTTACTTCACAATCAATTTGCATCATTGTTATATGATTAGGTGGCGTTGAAAATGTACCTGAAAGAGAAAGATATTATTATAATATTATGTATTGTTGCTATGTATTGTTACATCGCTAAATTCGTATTACTTTTATTCAAGCACAGTCGTATGTATGTTCATATAACATTAACATTATATTTACCGTTTATAGACACAGCAGGTAGAACTAAAGACATTTTAGGTCTAGCTGTGTTATTTTTCCGGGAAGCTGGCAACAATAAATGTTCGCCACTAAACCAGACAACATAAAATGTATCGTCTCTTCTTCCTAAAGCTTCAAATAAAGAAGCATATTCGCTCAATAGCGGAGAAAAGATCTCAATTGCGTTATTATCTGGATATTGATCAACGGCAGGAATATCGATCATTTTGTGCATAGTTTTTATTTTCCTATCTCGTGACAAGTATAACTTTCTTTTTGCTTTTTCTTCCAATGGCAATCTCGACAACGATACATTTAACGAATCTGTTTGCAATTTTGTTTTCCTTAGAGCAGACTGATTATCTCGATCAGATTCTCCAACAATCCAACGTCTCAACTCGCTATCTAAACGTATCGATTCACTTTGATTAATATACATCGGACATATTGGTTGATGTATCGGTACACTTTTATTAAAACTTTCTTCAATTCGATCTTCCATATTGTTATCATTTTCATCTACCGTCCAGAACAATCTTCTATTATGTTTATCCTCTGCTACAGGTACTGATAAACTGTCAGATTCAGTTTTAAAATGTATATTTTGTGAAAGCGTTCCCCTTAAATAGAAGTAAAAAGATACTTTATTTTCATGTTGTATGAAATACAATCTGTGTAAAATTATAACGGAATAGTCTGCTCAAGAATCCAAAATATCTCTATTGATTTTTGAGAAAATCTCAAATTTTAAGGAAAAAGCTTTTTCTTTTTATGAATAGTTATGAAACACATCTTTGAACAGTTTTTCTTTTTATATTCTCATGTACTATAAAAAATAATAGATACCTTAATACATTAAAATTTTATTAATCTTGTAAAATAGTCGTAAAAATGTAAAAAAATTATTAACTTCCTAAAAAAAACTTTCCTTTCAAAGATCACATGTTAATGCATAGACAGAAAGATGCACTTACCTAAAACCATCAAAGTTGAAAGATATCATGAAAATTATACCGCAAAGAATAACAGCACTTCCTTTCACTTTCTTTTTCAAAGGTTTAAAACTTAAATGTTTGTATTTGTTACTATCTTTTGCGATATTGTCTTCTATCTCCGATAGTTTTTGCTTTAAGACTGTATTTTCCTAAAAATGGTAAAAAATGTTATAGTAAAAATGTAATATATATATCTACACATAAAGCATAGATTGTTTACCGATTTTAATTGCTTATTCTCTTCCTTCAATTCAGATATTTGTTTCTCCAAAGAAGATACATATTCTTTTTTTTTCTTTCGTGAGAGGCAAGCAGATTCTCTATTTTTTATCATTCTTTGTTGTCTTTTTAATACCTTCATATTATGTTCCTGATTGTTTTTTGGCAAATTTACGAGATTAGTCGCTTCATTTTTTACAATTAATGAATTGGAGTTTATTTTATTTCGCATTACTTGAAACGGTGTATAACTCATGGCTTTGTTTGCAACAACAATGTTGTTACATTTCACAGATCCATTGTTTAAAATAGTAGAAGCATCTATTGACTCAGTAGTACTTGTTGGACAAATATTTGATACAGTATTGATTATTTTCACGTTCTGTGGTAATTGAAACGCTGTGGTTTCCGTTCTTTTATCAGTTGAATTGATATTTAATGAATTTTGTCTATTTGTTGGTAATATCCGAAGTTTTGAGGGATATAATACATTCTGTGAATTTGCATTCTGTGCGAATGTGGCGAAGTCTTGCAGAAAGATGGTATTTTGAAATTCTATAATATTAAATATATGAATTCTACACCTACATATATGCATATACATATAGGATAAGGCAATAACTATTATCTCCTTGAATATCTTCGAAACTATGAAAAAATAGTAAGAGAAAAATTTATCTAACAGAAATTATATAGTACAAGAAGCGGTCGTCTTATATGTGATAACGCTTCTTTCTAAGTGGAGTAGTTTCGAAGATTTGAAGGTAACCTTTTGTTTTTTGCTTCCTCATAGAGGAAGCTTTGTTTTCGTAAAAAAAAAAATTTTTTTT
>NJRP01000123.1:496222-507679 GCA_003063835.1 Aphaenogaster floridana | reverse complement strand
TTAACACAACCCGAAATAGCACTAAACTTCAACAGTAGACGCCGCCATATTAGCATATTTTACTTAAGGTGCCCACAGACAGGACGCGTCAAGCGTCAAGCAGCGAGCAGGAACCAATCAGCGAGGCGATATTTTCTACGCCACTGTGAATATCGCCTCGCTGATTGGTTTGCTGCTCGCTGCTTGGCGCTTGACGCGTCCTGTCTGTGGGCACCTTTAATCAATCATGGCTGCCTGGTTTTCAATTCGTAACAAGGTTTTCCATAGCATACGCCATCCAGTTATAGATAGTGCTTTCCATTTAGTGACACAAGTCGACACAAACGTCGTTTTATCTCTTTCTTGCATTCAATGAGTAACGAAGACAGAACGATACTTGTGTCGACTTGTATCACTAAATGGAAAGCACCCAAAGATCAGTGATCGTTGGCCAATACAGCTAGCAGGGCTACGTTCCAAAACTCTACTCTGATAACTAAAACTCTATAGTTTACGTAAAGCCGTAATCAGACTAGAGATTGAGATTGAGATTGGATTGGAATTTGACCAATCAAAGCAAAGCTTACTAAACATGAGATTGGTTTTCTTTCTCCGGATTGGTTAAATTCCAATCCAATCTCAATCTCAATCTCTAGTCTGATTACGGCTTAACGTAAACTATAGATTTTTAGTTACTGTAGTACATTTTGGAACGCACCCCAGTCTGTGGTGCATGGTACCAACTATTGCTTGACAATAATCGGGGCGCTGGTGCAGGTCGGCCCCAAGCCAAATGCACACGTTGAATTAGATTTTCCCTTCTGTGGGCAACGTGCGACGTCCACTCTCGGACCATCTCTGCCCAGAGATTTTCAATTACATTGAAGTCTGGAGACTCGGAGGCCAATTTAATCGCATAATTTCTGGGTGGTCCTCATACCACGCTCTAGTTATGCGAGCGGTATGAATTGGGCTGCGGTCCACTTGACGTTACAAATACTTCAAAGCGTTCGAATGACCTATCAGAAGAAAGAATTTTACAAATTGACCAATCAAAGAATTCTTCAAAGCATTTGTAGCATCAAGTGGACCGTAGCCTTGGACTGTTAAGGAAAGATGCGCCACTTTTTAGTCCAATTCGTTCTTTTTGACCAATCACATTCGAGGATGCAACGCGGCGTGACCAATAGCGGCCGATGTCGCACTTGACCGTAAAAGGAAGTAAGAAATGATATTGGGCGCTGACTGTCATTATAATAATTATTATTATTATTCATAGTCGCACGCGGCTTCTCTTGGCTTGTTCTCCCGGTTCCTCATCGCCGTCGTTGCGAGCAACGTGATTCTGTGCCTGCATCGTGCTGAAATAACAGCGACTTCCTCACAATGTCGACAGTATCGAGTGCTTTAGCCGTTGGAGGCATCCGACAGTCGGGAGCGCCGGTGCGAACACAAAATGGTACGAGCACCGACAGCCCACAGAGTTTGGTTATATCGTGTCCCGAAGCCTCTGTATGTCATCCTTATCCGCGTCCTATCGATTGCCGTTTTCCTCACCGAGAAACCTACGAATCCACGAAACGGAATCGTAGATATTAGAAGCGACGTATCGACACTTGAACTTTAATTGAATCTACCGTTTTGTGTGTAATACGAAAGCATGTAGGGCATATTTAGTAATTGAGGCTGGTAACCGGGAAATAAATGACTACCTAAAGCAAAATATAGATGCTATACATACTTATTGACTTCATCAAAAATAAGGTTTATTTTGCTTAAAAATGAGCGTGTGATAAACATTGATAGGTAATAAAAATAGGGCTTTCTTAGGAGTACAAATCAACTTGGTATATTGTATAAAAATTAATTATATGAACAATTAATAAATACTTTATGTCTCTACTTCTACATATCTTTTGAGAATAATTAATTATTGTTTCAAGAATACAGTAAAAATATTTTATTAATATATAATCTTTAAATTGTGTATATAGTTATAATTTAATATATAAATTATATATAAATATGTGTAATAAATATGTTATTTATATGTCTCTTTCAGTTATGGCTGCCTGTGCTATTGCTAATATAGTTAAAAGTTCTTTGGGTCCGGTTGGCTTGGATAAAATGCTAGTCGATGACATTGGTGTATGTATTTAGCTCCAATATCTTTTAAAATATATTACATATAAAGATTTGGAACAAAATATTTTGATTACAACTAATGTTTTCAGGATGTCACCGTTACCAATGATGGCGCAACTATCTTACGCTTATTGGAAGTTGAACACCCAGCTGCACGGGTTCTAGTTGAATTAGCCCAGCTACAAGACGAGGAGGTTGGAGATGGTACCACTTCAGTTGTAAGTGATTAATTTAATTAAAACAAAATTACTTTAATAATTAGAATAAGACTGCATATATGTATAAACAATTTAAATCGAGAGATAGACCAATGACAGTCATAGCGGATCTTAGTGCTCCAATATTTTCTATAAACTGCGCGCCGTTACTATCGGTCTTGAAACGCAACTCTCGAATATCACAACATTAAATTGAAAATCAATTTAATGATACTGATGCTAACAAGCATCTATAAGATTCCCCCCTTCCCATCCCAACCCGAAATTACTTTGTTGATTCGTTAACATACAAATGTAATTTAAAAATTGATGGCCAGTAACAAGTCTGGAGCACGGTTGTACGTGTGATAAGTTAAATTTAAAGAAATAAATTTTTATAATGTAATAGTAATATCCAATCCAAAACCGGTTTTAATCTCTACTGAGATCCTCTTGGTGGCCTATGATAGACCAAATGTGATTAATTTATATTTGTATTAATTTATATTTAATAAAATGCTATTTAAAGGTTATAGTAGCAGCTGAGCTTTTAAAAAATGCAGATGAGCTTGTGAAGCAAAAGATACATCCAACTTCAGTCATCAGTGGCTACAGGCTTGCCTGCAAGTAAATATTCAACGATCCATTTTATTAATCATTTTACTTTTGATATGAAATCAATGGAATCGTTGTGATTAACATTAATTTACTAAATTATTAACGGAATTTATTGCATATTTATCAAGTCAAGAGAGAAAAGGAAATTTTAGTTTATATAATTTGTACATGAAATCAATTTCAGAGAAGCATGCAAATACATTCAGGAACATCTTACTGTCAGTGTGGACGAACTCGGGAGGGATTGCTTGGTTAATGTTGCAAAAACATCTATGTCAAGCAAAATTATTGGAGCGTATCCTTTTGATGTTATTTGGAGTTAGCATTTGCAATTTGTTTTTGATATTTAGTAGAAGTAATACATAATATTTTCTATGACTAATAATTAGTGATGCCAATTTCTTTGGCAACATGGTAGTCGACGCCGCTAACGCGATAAAAATCAACGATGGCAAGGGAGGCTTTTTGTATCCTATTAAAGCAGTCAATGTCTTGAAGGCACATGGAAAAAGTGTCCGAGAATCGGTTTTGGTTCAAGGATATGCTCTAAATTGCACTGTCGCTTCTCAAGCAATGCCGAAGAGGATAACAAACGCGAAAATCGCATGTCTAGACTTCTCATTGCAGAAAGCAAAAATGAAGTTGGGCGTCGAAGTACTTATTACAGATCCCACGAAACTCGAAGCTGTTCGCCAACGTGAAGCGGATATTACCAAGGAACGTATTCAAAAGATTCTTGCTGCTGGAGCTAATGTCGTTCTTTTATCTGGCGGCATTGATGATTTATGCTTAAAGGTACAGTCGTACATTTCAAGTGATGGATTTTAGAAGTGAGCACAATATTTATCTTGATCTTTCCACAGTATTTCGTGGAAACTAAGACTATGGTAGTGCGCAGATGCAAGAAAGCTGATCTGAAAAGAATTGCTAAAGCTACAGGTGCGCAATTTCTAACTTCGCTGACCAACATGGAAGGAGAAGAGAGTTTTGATGCCAGTTTCTTGGGGGAGGCTGCTGAAGTAGTGCAAGAAATGATATGTGACGACGAGCTTATTTTGATCAAAGGGTACACATTTTACTACTAATGAAATATTGAATGAAACTCCATAAAGCGTTTTTATATCGGTTATGCACATTCGCTCTCATATATTTGCTAAAATATATTTCTATGATGATAAGGATTCTGCTCATAATGCAATTAGTACTATGCAAGTAACAGTAAGGCCCAGTTTTTCATTATCTGGTTAACTTGTGTTTTAGGATTTTGATCAATCGCATTTGACAATTCGGCCACTTGTTCAAATGCGATTGGTCAAAATCCTAAACCGCAAGTTAATCAGATAATGAAAAACCGGGCCTAAGTATGATTATTTTTTTTATTTTAAGGCCTAAGGCACGCACAGCAAGTTCTATTATTTTACGCGGACCAAATGATTATTACTGTGACGAAATGGAACGTTCCATACATGATGCATTATGTGTTGTCAAGAGAGTCTTGGAAAGCAAAAGTGTCGTTGCGGGAGGAGGTTGCGTGGAAGCTGCACTCTCAATATATCTAGAAAACTTTGCGACATCATTGGTATCATTAAATTCTTTTCTATAATTTTTTCTTTCTTTTTGTAAGATATTTACAAACTTCTATATTATAGAGCTCCCGAGAACAACTGGCTATAGCGGAATTTGCTCGATCTTTATTAATTATACCAAAAACATTAGCCGTAAACGCTGCACAAGATGCAACCGATCTTGTTGCTAAGCTCCGAGCCTATCATAATTCCAGTATAACAAAACCAGATCTTGTCGATTTGAAGTGGTAAGTTTCTATGGCTTTTTTTATAGCTTATTCTATAAAATAAAAATTTAAAATAAATTAATTTTTGCAGGGTGGGCCTTGATTTACTTGTGGGAAGTATAAGAGATAACAAAAAAGCAGGCGTATTAGAACCAGCCATTTCAAAAATTAAATCTTTGAAATTTGCTACTGAAGCAGCTATAACCATTCTTCGAATCGATGATATGATTAAACTAGATCCCGAGCGTTCAAAAACTAAATCTTATCAAGACGCCATGGAAGCCGGTGAATTGGAAGATTAATATCAAAATGCATTTACATATTATGTTGAATACAATGCGTTTATACGAGAAAAATGTAAAAGATTTGTAAATGTTTCACTGCGCATACAAATATCACGCGATAATAAAGATTTAATTACAACTTGCTGCTCGTAATTGCATATACACAATTTAAGTCTGCATGCGTATAAAATGCTGCTAAAATTTAAAATAAAGCTGTTTCATAATATAATGGTATACTTATTTGAATGTATTAATACCATAAAAAAAGGGCGTAGAAGAGATATTTAAAATTTTGTGTTTATTACTAAAAACTAGGATATTCTTAAACTTACATTTCTTTGATTCATATGAATAAACTTTTATGTTAAGGAAATTTTGTAGTTAATATAATAACCATGGTATTTACAGTATATCGAAAATGTATTTCATGTTGTCTATGCTAATTATACCAATCTTATTCAAATGTTTGTGTAATTATTTAACAATGAATATGACTTAAATAATATGACTTAAATCATACGTATTACGTACGCATGTTATAAATTTCTCATTTCAGATAAAAATATATTACTAAATATATATAATAATATATATTATAATATATACTATTATATAAATAATATTAAATATGTGTGTGTATGTATCAGTTATTCATCGTAAAATTGTGTTTAATAATATAAATTCTATATGCAGTAATAAAAATGAATGAATATTTTATCGTAGAATATTAAAATAAGTTTTAAATTTAGATATTTTTCTAGCATCACGTATATAAAAGAAAAAAAATGATTATAAAGAAACGTTTCTATTAACTTAATAAATTATTATCTAATATATATCTAGTATAACAGTTCATTAATGGAAAATAATGCAGAATAACAGTTTTAAGTATTATATGATATGTATATGCTCAGTAGGTTCAATATCGTTTATAAACGATGTTATATATATATATATATAAACGCGATATTTATTTTCTCATGATTCGTTAAATAGATGTTATTTACAATATACATCATGGCAGTTAACTGATTTTAAACTTAATGACACATCACTAAATTATTTCTTACGATTATATTTTAACGATTTGTTTTATCTTGATTGTGTTTATTTAAAATGTAACCTTGTGAAATTATTGCAAAATTTTAATAATGAACATGAACTCTGTTAAAATATATTTTTTGTTTTTTCGTAACATTCTTGTACATCATAAGATAGACATACTAGTACAATAAATCATTGAACAATTTTCTTTGATAATATAGTGCATACTACTTTCTTCCCGAAAATAGTTAACACTATAATAAAATTTTTATTGACTTAGCTATTTGGTAATTAATTTTTAAATAGATCTTTAAAGAATAAAAGATGTAATAATTGTGATTTTCGCGATATTAATATTTCAATCGTAAAAGTGAAGTATTATAAAAAAGGTTTACAAAAATTCCGTAATTAATATTTAGTTTCTTGTGTCTTTACTATTTTCATACAGATGTGAATAGAAAATATAATTCTTTCTGACAATAATACATAAAATTATTATTCACAAATAGTTAAATTAACTCTTCCATTAATAACTGTTTATATTACAAATAAAGAGTAATATGTATATAAGTACTATAAATAAATTCCCGAATTAGTTCCTGTGTGAATCTTTTAAATTGAAAATTTAAAAATAACTGCATTCATACTTTTATTAAATATTTTCAAATGAAAATTGATAATTATATCAAAATTTATTAATATCAAGAGTGCATCTGTAGTTTTGGACCTTTTTGCAGTATAGACTCAAGAGTCATTGAGATGAGATGATACATGTCATAAAATATTCTTTAATTATTTACTATGTTTATATACAAACCCTGTTCGGATTGATGAATAATGCAAGACATAATCAATTTCTAAAGGAGTACAACTTTTATAAGATCAATAAGAATTTCTTTAAATAAAAAAGCTGTCAATGTAGTGTATATATGTATAATGTGAAAAAAAGAAATGCAATATGATTAAAGTGATTACACATTCACTATTCATTAGCATTCATTATGCATCTTCCCAAGATGGAATAAAAAAAAATAAAAGCTAATTTCCCATTTCTTAAAAGTTATTCTGTGTTTAAAATCAACGAATCTTTCTAATATATTAATTTAGGATTTATTTATGAAAAAATGTGAATGTATTTTGATATTTTATGTGTAAAGATAGATGTCAACATTCTTCCTTCATTGATACGTGAAGTTTTATAACTGAGAGCATAAACCTTTACAACGCAGGATTTTCGAATTTTGGTCCTTTTGTGACTATAATCTCAGCATATGAATATTCTTGATTGAGTTCTAATACTTGGAACTTTTTCAGAACCAACAGTGTATAAAACTTCTGTGCAACCTGCAAACATATAATATTTTATCAATATAAAAATCTTGCATAGAAAGACAAATATATCGTTTTCCAAGGTACCAACCTGTTTGCGATTATTTTTGAATGCCATCTCCGATAGCGTTAATTTATCTTTGGTATCTAGTTTGCTCTTAATAACATGATACATATGTGCTGCTCTTTTGTTAAGAACGCGTTCCTCAAACTGCTCGTAAGTTTCATCCATTTGCTGTTCCTCTTGCTGAAAAATATAATACATTATAAGTAATTAATACAATTAATGTAATACATTATAAATAAGCTGTAAAACAATATAAGCAATTCACGTTTTTTAAATAAATTTTTAGATTTACCCAAACTTGTAATAAATAGATAAACATAAAAAAACCATTTATATCATTTATATAAATTATAATAAAAATTTTATAAATAATATTAAAGATAATATATTACAGGTCCCACGGATGGCGGAAACTCGTAATCTTCATGATTCCACGGTGTAGCAGGTCCTCTTTCGGAAATTGCACCAGGTGTATGAGCTGGGGGATGTTGTTCGTCATAGCCCATATATGAAACTTGCGGTTGTGCCTGTCGAAATTGTCCAGCATTGATAAGTCAACATTAAAGTTATAAGCATTTTCTAGATTTAATGTCTAAGGAAGCAGTAATTATAACGTAATGACACAAAAATCAAAAGGACTCAAGCATAAGTATATTAATTGTATATTTGTTATCACAGAATGAAAGCTTCTCAACTCACTTGGTCGTAACCCATATTTTCCATCTGCGGCATATCAGATGTTTGTACGGTAGTGGCGGCTTCTTCCTGTGCCGATGTTGAGGGTACTTGTGGCTCTTCGTGTGGGCCGAGTATCGAGCTAACTTCAGCTGGTGCGATTTGTGGTATTTCCGAGCCGAGCAAAGGTGTTTCGGTAGTTGGCGGTACAACCTCTGATGGTTCCCCGGAAGGCACAATGCTGCTTATATCGGAAACCGATGGTTCTACTGGTAAAGATACTTCGGGTGGTATAGATGATTCTGAAGAAAGATTTTGTTGCGCAATTATGTTTGGAATTTCCACTGCTTCGTTCGGTTGACTGAGCTCTACTGGAGTTGGTTGGGGTGGTTGAGGTGGCCTTATCTAAACATAGTGTAACGATATTTACATTCATATTAATTATAATATTCCATTAAAACTCTGCGAATTGTTCCCTTCTTTAAAGAAAAAGATCTTTCTCTCTTTCCCTCTTTTATTATTATTTTTACGACTAACCTCATCATCCTGCGGTGCTTTCCGTTTTCGTCCTGTTCGCTTATTAAGGATACTTTGTTCATAAGAAGATACCTCTTCTGGAGCATCTCTCATTTGTTCTAAAGACATTCCATCTTCCTCAGTTCCAAGTCGTCCGAAGTCTTCATGATCGTAAGATTTGCTGGTCAGATGTCTTTGATAATTCTGTTTTGATAATTAGAATAAAATATTTATATTATGCAAGTTTTCAAAATTTATTATTGAAATAATCGTATAACGTAAAATATTATTACTTTAAATAGAACACGAGCCGGGATGGGCCTTCCTGGCAGAGCAAAAAGTTTCTCTACGCCACCTGTTTCCTTCCAGTGCATTAATCTTTTCGTAGGTGGTGCCAAGTCTAATGTTGTGATAATATCGCTAGTATCGGATAGCTGTGCCTTCATTTCCTCACCAGAAATATTTTTTACCTCATCGACAATGAGTTTACGCTTGCGCTTGGCTTTTGTGAATCCTAAGAAAACCAATGACTTTTTGTTAGTTACAAGAAACAAATATACACATTAATGTTGGAATAAAAAAAATTTACCCTTCAAAGCAGATGCATCAATTGGAGCTAATGCAAAGCTTTCTTCCTCATCATGTAATAATGTGGTTTGATCTTGTAAAGGTGGTGGTTCTTCTATGTTATCAATGGCATGTTCTTCTGGTATAACTGGTGGAGCTGGTGTAAAACGTCGACTGGCAACGCTTATTCTTCCTTCAATTTCCTCTCCAGCTACAGCTGGTGTAGCTGGTCGAGACCCGTCAGAGCTATTCATAATGTATTCAATGGATTAGTGCAATACGGAAGTTTCATATAACGAAATATATGAAGAACCAAAGTAATGATAAACCAAGAAAAACTAAGTAATGAAAATCAAAATGTAGTTAATCGGTCTATCTAAACGTACATTTCAATCCAAGATTGGGATATATGTTCGTTTATTATGAATAACGGTGTCTTGTTATTAGATAGGTCGATTGGACAAATATTTGCGTCTTATCAACCATGCTTCGGCTATTATTGCCTAATTTTCCTTTCTTGATTGTATATTTTAGAACCTTATAATTTTTTAGGAATAATAAATACCTCATGCCTCCCATTGGAGAGACTGGACCACCAAAATGATCGCCCATATCTTCGTCAGATTCATCATGCACGGAAGCAGCAGTTCCAGGAACCGCGCCTGCTTCCTGTTGCTCATTTATCGAACTAACTTCAGGTACGGGTACTTCACCCATTGGAGCTTCATCAAATAAACCACCTTCAAAGAGACCTCCCGCTAAAACACATGACAATAATTATAAACAATTGTCAGGTTTAGGGGATAGAATAGTAATTATTTTTATCATACATATGATATCCTGCCCAAGATGACCACCAAAACCATCGTCTCTAATGGGTGTATCTATGTCCATGGGTTGCGTTGTAGCAGATGTTCCTGCAATTGGTTCTTTCTCCTTTTGTTCCAATGCTGTTTCTATTCCTGGGCCATCACTGAACAACATGTGACTCTAAAAAATCCAATGGGGGCAATTAATATCTTAATAATATCTTAAATATCTTTAAAAATATAATAAAAATGTAATAAAAATTATCTTGTTTATTCTTTGCTTATTTAACAAAAAGAAAACTTTTAGAAAATGTTAAAAACAAATGACAAAAATTTGTTCATATTGTTATATATATATATATATATATATATATATGTGTGTGTACATATACAGTAATAAAAAAAATTATAGACATATTTTATAAGCACTTTTACAAGAATTTGAATATATCTTTTAGAATTGTAATATCATTTTTATAGACTGTTTTGCTATTGTGCACATCTGTAATATTTACATTACTCTAAAAAATATAAATCACTTTTGGAAAAACTTAAAAAATATATTCAATTTTACTCATTATTATGTAATAATTAAAGGTATTAAAAATAAGTAAAACTGAAAAAAAAAATAAAGCAATGTGAATACCTGATCTAACGAAGGTTCCATGCCACTGCCATGTCGTAGCAACTCTGGTGGCTCAGCATCAAAACTCATGTCACCAAAACCCTGATCGTGAGTAACCAAAGATAAACTACCATAATCTTCCCTCATCGTTATTTCTTCTGCTCTCGATTGATTCAAACTGAATTGAGCTTCGATATCGACATCTCTGAAAAAAAATTTATAAAATATTTAGAAATACTATACTACTAATATATATAGTTCAAAGACAACACAACACAGCTTAATAGAGTTATCTTACTTGAGTTCAGGCATAGCTGTATCGAAATCGTGAAACACTTCTGGTAAAGTGATAGCTGTTACAGCTGCCTCCCTGTGTTCTTCAGGTAGATCTACCATTCCAGGCCTAAAGGCCATTTTGATCTTTACAAAAGCTTCATTGCAATCGGCCAATAAATATTTGGCTTTCCTTGAATAAATTCGTACTACTCCCAATAATAAATGACCGGATGTTCTCAGAGCCATCTTAACCTATTGCAAATATTGTAGATAAAATTTAATTATATATCAAAAACATTTGTCAGATCTCGCTGGTCGCTAAGATGATGTGTTTACCTTCGGTTGTAATATACCATCCACTGATTTTTCTATGTTTGTCTCAAATACATGTGCCTTCGTTAATTTCTTGTCCCAATGAGCGGCCAACCATATACGGGCCAGAGGCCCTTTTTTGGCCAACACAAAATGTGCATAAAACATGATGCCTGAATTTCTCTAATACTGATCTATAAAAAGATGAAATTACTATTAGAT
>NJRP01000123.1:445723-456924 GCA_003063835.1 Aphaenogaster floridana | reverse complement strand
ATGGTGCACCTAATCATAATTATTTACAATTTAATTATAGTCACAAATATCATAAATTTTTCTCTCAGTGTACACAGAAAAAAAGGAAGAATCTAAATCAAAACTTATATACTCAAATTAACGCGTTCATTGTTTCGTATATACGCAACAATCTATAATCTTCTTATAAGAATTTAATAATCTACAACATTATTACAGTCTTACTTCAATATTATAATTGTCACCTAAAGAGAATACAATATAATTATCTTTACAATAAAGTAAAAAGAAAATTATAATCTTCGATTTGAAGATATGTTATTTTCTATCTAACAGTTTTGCCTTTCCATTCAAGAAAATTATTTTTAAATAATAAGAATATATTTTTCTTGGTTGAGCTATATAAAATGGCTTCATTCAAGCAAGTTTTCTCTAATCTCATTTCAAGATTTCCACGTTGAAACTAAAGATATTTTCAAATCAAGAATATTTTTTTTTCTGTGTAGGATGTCAAAAGCAGTGTAGGATGTCTTTTTGTAGCATTATCATTATACTTGAGCATCCTACATAATTATTTTGGATAGTCCAACATAATTATTTTCAGATCTGTATCTAGCTAAATTTTGAGATACTTCGGCAAAAATTCTTTCTGTGTAATGCACTTGCGACAAATCTAAATAAATACAGTAGCTGAAGAAACGATTATCTAGCCAACCGTTATTCAAGCAGGTCAATTGAAATTATTTACTCGAATTGAAGAATTGTTTCAAAATTTACTCTTTCGCTTAATTTTACTCGTTTTTGGATTAACTCTCAACGGATATCATGAAATTCATTACTTTTGGTACCATTATAGGATAAAGTTATATGACTCTAACAATAAGTAAAGAGAACTTATTAAAATTAAAAGAAGAATATAAGAGAGTGATTATAATAATTTCGTTTCAGCAGGAATTTACTTTGAATGATTATTACTAATATAAAAAAAGGTTTAAAAGAATATAAGAGAGTGATTATAATAATTTCGTTTCTGCAGGAATTTACTTTGAATAACTTATTATTAATATAAAAAAAGGTTTTGCTTTTAATGTATACTGCTGTTATTAATTACGTTTGAAAAATTGCGTGGTGTCTGCTGAATACGTTCTCGGAGTTTTATATACGCTGCCACTGCGCGTGTCAGACGTATTACGTCACCGTATGCACACACGCATTATTAGGGTTGCAGGACGTGTCACGCTTCCTTCCATCGTACCTGATTCATGCACATATGTACGTGGATACGCGGGACCGCGACTGCACTCCGCTCGTTCATGCGGCGCGTCGCGTCGCACGCGTCACAGGCACGTTCGCAATAATAATACTTGGTAAATGCTGAAGCGCTGAACAAAGAAAAAACATGCGGAGCAACAGGAGAACACGAGGCGCGAGGGGTTGAACGATATAGGCCTATATACGCGGGCGTTTCTTTCGTTGACCCTATTAGGGGATAGTGGGTCAACTTTCGGGGGTTGAAACGTGTTTCGATAAAATGGCGGTACCGACGCGAATGGTTGTCGCGTAAAGCCGAATTGTAACGTATGTATTCCGACTTCTCTCTTTACATTACTAAGATCCCGCATAGTAAGGCTACAATTTCAATTTTCAACAATTTCAATGTTCAACAATTTTTGTTGACTGAAAATGCAAGACGATGTAAGTGTACTTATGCAAAATTTTACACATTTTTATCCTTTTCCTAATGTCATCAATCATTCTCTCCTTATCTTGCTTATGATCTTCACAGATGTTTATAAATCAAAGCTTGTTTTGATTTACAACAAACTATTTTTTGACATTGTTTCTAATCTATATTTAATCGTAGACAGATAATTAAATGAAAAAAGGTCACATAAATCGCATTAGATAATATCGATATATATATATAGGAAAACCAGCAGAATAATAAAATTATTATCGTGCAGTTCCTGCATTTAGACATTGACCTTTTCATTCGAGTTCTTTCTTACAATATTAAGTTTATTTTAAAAGAGAATAATTTTTTTGGATAAATTTGGAGATTATATATAAAGACACGTTACATCATTTTTTGAATAAAGAACACAGAGTTGGTAATATTATCACAGAATTATATATACCTACATATAGAAAATCAGCACGTTACTAACAGCAAACACTATTAATGGATAACTTTAAATGTTAAAAATGAGCTCTTTATTAAAAAATTGATATATTCAATAGATAAAGATGGATAATTCAGTCACGTATTAAATCCTACATAAGCTTGACAATCTAACAATAATGCTCGAATTGGAGAGCACGAAAGAAATCTGAGACACACGGAGACTATACACAGACCTGACACATACGCGCGAATATTCATGCCTACACAGACACGATTACGTGCCGAACACTTTGGCTATGTATGCAGATTAGAAAGGCGGATTAGGAGTAGCGCGTAGACCGTGAACCAGCATCAGTTTATCTGGCACGCATTGGTAAATCACGGTTTAGAATCAACCGGGGAACAGACTAGTCGAGAAGGTGGCTAGAGGAGCTAAGCGAGCTTAGGCCAGCGCGGTAGAATGTCTAAATGCTATACCTGCCGCGACGCGATGCGACGCAACGCGACGAGTCTTCGTATATGGAAAGGCAATGCAAGGCCTCTCTCTTTCTCTCTTTCTCTCCCTCAAGGAGTAATCATGGTTAACGGTGCATGCACGGCTAATGAATTCTGCAATCTATTCTGCGGGGAATGAATTCCTTTTTATCCGATTTTTTATATTTAGAATATAATATAAAATTATATAATATATAATTATATAATATAATGTTATAATACATATATATATACATGTGTGTATGATTTGATAATATTAAAATATAGAAAATAATAGATTTCAAAGACTAGATAAAAATTGTGAAAAAAGTAGTAAGGCAAGATTTTATGTTATAGCAGTTGTATGTGCATGATTCGTACAACTGAAAAAGATTACAGAAAAGAATTTATGAGGATTCTAAGTACGATTACCTATAATTTTTTTTTAATTTTATAAGTTTCCATTTGCTACTACAGAAGTTTGGGAAAATTTTTGAAATTCACTATATTTTCAAATATATCGTATATTGCTTTGTTATAGCTATGATTAATATCATTAATCATTTGTCTAGATCGAAAAATTAATTTGTGGCTTTTTTCTTCTTTTTTATAATTTATCAAGAAAACAACTTATATATAAAAATAAAAGTTAACATTTTTATATACTTTTGATCAATTACAATTTATATTAGACATTGTATGATATCCCGAGATTGAACTTACAATTAAAGAATTTAATCATTAAGTCAATTTTAAAAGAATAGAAGTAAAAAATTGATATAAATTTATTTAACTGTGAAATTTATTATTTAAAGTTAAAAAAAATAGATTAAAACACTATCGTACTTTAACTGACACAATATAAGAGTAATTTTATAGACGCCGAATATCGATCCCGATACTTCCCGCATGTTAAGTAAGCTCTCGCTATGCAAACGTTCTACCATCTGAACTACGTCTCCGTCGAGAAGCAATATCTTTAAGATGTTATGTGACTTTAGAATTGTATCGACACAGGTAATCATTACTATAAATTAGAATGACTATTACACAGAAAAAAGAACATTCTTATATTTCAAAAATATCTTTATTTTTGACATGTAAATCTTAAAATGAGATTTTATAGCGTTAAACGAAGAAATATTATTTGCATCAAAACATTTTATATAATTCAATATAAAGAAAATTATAGTCTTATTATTCAAAAATAATTTTTATTAATGGAAAGCAAAAAATATTGGATAGAGAATAACAGTACTTTCAAACCAAGAATATTTATATTATAAAGATAATACAGTTTAATCTTATTATTGTATTCTTTATGTAACAATTACAATATTCAAATTAATTTATAATATTCTTGAAATACAAAATACAAGAATATAAAATTTTTCTAAGAAAATAATATTTTCTTGCTTATATGAAACAATGATAGTGTTAATTTAAATATATTCGTTTTGATTGAGGACTTTTTTTCTGTGTAGGATATAAAATAAAACATAAGTATTAATTCAATTGTGCTGTTATCTTATTACAGTTTATATTATTGCGATATGCAGTACATTCATTTTATTTGATATATAGTATATTAATCAGATGTTTTATTCTTTTATCTCTATTGTGTGTCATGTCTATTGTTTTTCTGTAGTTATAGATACTTATCGATAACGTTAATGTTAACACTTATAGTACCAAACTATATTACTTTATAAAAATCTCTTGAAAGCTTTTAAAAAGAAGAAATTGATTTATTAATAATGCCGCTCTCCTGTGTGATAAGATTAATTTTCTATCTAATTTTTTAAAATTTAGGTAGAATATCAATTATTGATAAGTACATATAAAAATAGTTTCAAATTTTTCAGCTTGTATCTGACAATGAGTTTATCTGAATTCGTAGATTTAACTCTGTGAGTATTAAAATTCAGATTATTCGCAAAAATCATTCAAATATCCAGATCTGAATAATCGGATAATAATTATTTTAAATGATTCGAATATTAAATTATTTTAATATTTATACACTTGTTCTTAATGTATTTAAATATTATAATTGTCAATTTTTAATGTTTTCGAGTCTATTTCATCAAGTCTGAAATTAAGATTTCAAAGGAAACATTGAAAATTAATTGAAAAATAAGATTTTCTTATCTTTTGACATTTTTCAGATTTCCATACTTGAATCGATATTTCCGATGAAAAAAAATCGAATGTACGTAATGTGTTTACAAGTAGCAAGGGTTTTATTTAAAACCAATTAAAGCTATTCAACAATGTGTATGTTATATAGAACTTGGTGCGATAGGTTTTTTATTCTATATGCCATGAAAGAAGAACGGGAGAAAACGGAAGCGGAAGGAGGAAGCTGTTCGATCAAGTCCGCAGCGCTCGTCGATTTCGTATTGATCGCCGATAGTCGATGTCACCGTTTCGCGGTGTACGCGTTCGGCGGCACGTCCCGCGATAACCATAAGCACGTCCAACAGATGTGGATACGTTCATTCATTGGATTCCGAGCGAGATAGCACTACGGAGCGAAAAGAGACAAAAGTACCGTTGCGATTGCGAGAAACGGAGACGAGGAAAGCCGAAAGGAGGGAGAGAGTGAGAGGTCCTGCCAACCTCCATCGCAGTATGGTAGCCTGCTACATCAGGCAGCCTCTTTTCCGATAATTTGCCACTCATTAACATAAAACCGGACCACATGACGAGCGGAGACGAATGTCGTACGGCAGAAAACGCGTTTATGAGAAGAACGGGCATCTCCTCCTTTTACTCCCGGACGAGGAAGATATAAATGTATTCTGCGCGCTGTAAAAGGAAATATATGAAATTACATGAACAAGAGGTGTACAAATCACACGATTTATAACGAAAATGTATATATTTCTGTCACAAATCGTGAGATTTTTATACATGTTGCTTAGGTAATTTTATATGCTTATCTTACAGTGTGTTATAAATGAACGGAATAATCAGTAATTTCACAGCGAATATCCAGATAACTATCAAATGTATAGGCTTACGATTACAAAGTACGTGTTAACCGCGCAAAGTTAATAATTACGAATGAAATTAGTCCCAAAATCTCCAAATGAATAAAACAAGTGTGATTCGTCGTTACTGTGGCACTGCTCACAATTTGCTTTTATTTATCAATATCGGTCGAGTTACGATTTTCGTTTCTTTTCCCAAAGGATGAAAAGATACATTAATTACATTTATAAATTATGATATAAATTAGTAATAGGATGTCAACATATCTTAGAACTTTATGATCTGAAATCCGTCGATCTGAATTCCGTTGCTCTTTCCTTATAAATACAAACGTCAGCAAGTGGCTATTTATCGAAGCAAACTCTCGCAATTTTGCGTGATTTTATTTAATTAAAATAGGAATTGAAGCGATAAGGAATGTGTGGGTATCCGCTTCATTTGTCATCATAGTCGCTTTATTATTCCTTGAAACGCCACTGTAATAAATACCAGAAAAAAAACGTCAAACGCGATCATTCCCTACAGTTCCTGTTATTAGCAATCATCAGCCCGTGTGATTAAAATGTAATTATAACTTTCGCAATTAAAGACTGAAAATGAAAATGATAACTATTTATCGAAACGGTGTTTTGTGTGATTTATTCATAAAGAAGTAAATTTCAATATGTGTTGTGAATTATAAATTATTTCATAATAGTTATGGGCGACAGGCCATTTCTTTAACAATGCTTGCATTCGAATATATCTTTGCATCGAGTTTTAAAATTTTTGCGCAATTGTGAGAGAAGACTACGAACACAATAATTCTTTTATAGTTGGAAGTTGGAATTGTTTCGAATATATCCAGCAATGCGCTTCAAATTTAATTTGTATCGTTCTCTTAGATCTCGAGAGCCCGGAGTAAGGCACGAATAGCCAAGTTACGGAAAGCCGTAATGTGTTGAACATTTGGTAATAATTAATTTGAAACGCAATAAATACTCGGCGTAAATCTATTTTATAAAATGTTTATAATAACGTTTTATAAAACAGATTCACGCCGAATATTTGAGACAATCGATTGGCACGGTCGTGATGTTGTTTTGGTAGCGGTGCCTTACGGGATACGCAAGGCCGCCACACGTAGTGTTGTCATTCACGTAAGAAAACTTGAGCAAATAGTGAGCTGGTAATCGTTAACTGTTCGCCTCTAATTTCCATGTATGCAAAGCTGCGCATTATGACGTGCTAGCATATAATAGCTTTTCCACGCGCGCATTATATAAATGTGACAGCTCATAGTTTTAACTATCAATATAAGCACATAATTATATTTAATTCTCCGTCTGCAATCTGGGTCTTTTATGGCACAAGCGAAATTTCACTCTCCAATTTCTCCGAGAGAGGAGAAGAGAAGAAAAACCAAAACAAAAAAACCAAAAACCATTAATAATATTATAGACACTTTTAAAAGTAACTCTAAATTTTTTTAGATTTTTTGAAAGCCTAGAACAGTAAAAAAACTTGGGCTGAACATAAAAGACTCAGATTGTAGACAGAGAGTTAAGTATAAGTCGTCTGCGAAGACGAACTGACGACCAGACCACACACTGCTTGCGCTCACCGATTTGGACCAAATTTGGAATATATTTAGTTTATCATTATAAGTGACTCCTGGTAAAGCAGTTAAGGGATTAGGCCACCCCTGAGGCCCTAAAATCATACCTAACTTTGACAATTTATTACGAATAAATAAATTATTCTATGAAAAATCTGTTTAGAGGCTTTATTATATATGTATTTAAGAGTATAAAAATATTTTTCTTTTTTTTTAATGTTGCGCTTTTAGTAGTGCTTTAGCAGTGGAGAAATTTTCTAGATATGTTATTGTCTGCTTCATTTCGACGTAAATATATTGACCTGCAATTTTAACGTTAAGGATAATAATAAAAGGAAAAAAAACGAACACAAATGATAAGGTAGGTACGAGGTTTCTGCGTTAACCCGCAGATATTTTGATTTTAGAGAGTATTTGAATTGCGATACAATTGATTGTAATAGTATTTTCTTCATTCGGTGTAGTTGGTGCAAGAGAATTAGTTGTTTTAAACATTATTTTTATGATAAAACATTTCACTTTGCTACTTGCAAAAATTTTGTTGAATAAAGAAAGAGTGAGAACAAGTGTCCATAGGCAAATGGCCCCATTTTTTTCGCATTCGATTTTGGTCACAAAGTAAGTACCAAACGAAAGGTCTCGTCAAGCTGATTACAGATATGTCAGAGTGTACTTTATTTAACGTTCCAGAGATATCGGGCTCCAAAAAGTACTGATTACCACTGCGTGATCAAGAAAGCCACAAGAATGGAGCTACACTGAGAGAAAAATTTATGATATTTGTGACTATAATGAAAAGTTAAATAGTTTGTTAAATAGTTATAGTTAGGTGCACCATTTTTATAGTTATTACTGCTATAATGTTAGTAATAACAACAAAAAAATAGTTACAAATACCATAATTTAACTATAACTATTATAGTTAAAAAAAGGTGTCAACTATAATGATTAATAATAATTAACTATAATAATTATAGTTAAATTGCGGTTTTTGTAACTATTTTTTTGTTATTATTACTAGCATTATAGCAGTAATAACTATAAAAATAGTGCACCTAACCATAATTATTTAACTTTTCATTATAGTCACAAATATCATAAATTTTTCTCTCAGTGTACCTTTCCGATGATAAAATGATAAAATCATTTGTGTCCGTTCTTTTTGTTTTATTATTATCTTTAACGTTAAAATTGCAGGTCAATGTATTTGCGTCGAAATATAAAGTAGACAATAACATATCTAGAAAATTTCGCCACTGCTAAAGCTCTACTAAAGGCACAACATTGAGATTCTGGCTAGGGACAACCAAGGCCTGTGCATCAAAACGGCTTTACCAGGAGTCATGTCTAATGATAATGGCTGCGTTCTCAGCAGAAAAAGCAGCTTTGCAACAGTTGTAAAATTCATTAATATGATTGGTTTATATACTTAGATCCAGGAGGAACCAAGGGCAAGAACCAATCATATTAAAGAATCTTACAACAGTTGCAAAGCTGCTTTTTCTGCTGAACGCAGCCAATCTAAATATATTCCAAATTTGGTCCAAATCGGTGAGCGCAAGCAGTGTGTGGTCTGGTCGTGAGCTTATAATTAATTGGCGATTTATTATTTTTACAAAAATTATTAATATTATTATTTATTGATATTTCTTTATTTAATCTCAATGATAGATTTAATAAATCGCATAACGCGCGACGCGTTTCTGTAAAATGCGTCTAAAAGGTTTAAAAATTTTTAATTTCAACGCCATAAGACGCTACATATAGCACGCGTCAAAGAAGCAGGTATTTGATTGATGGAACGCGAAGAGATGCGTATTATGACGCATTATAACGCGTTTCAACACGAGCATGGAAACTAAAAGTAAAGTTATCATCCGCATGGTGAGACTCAAACAGGCAGGTAACAAACCGCTCTGAGTGAGGCCTTGGCGTTTGTTATTATAGCATTATGTGGCATGTTGTGGTTACACAAGATCGCCATTATTCGCGCTATTATTCGTACATTCGCTATCATTCGTATAACAAGGCTCGAGGAAGCAGATAGTAGCATGAGCCGTTCCATTAGAAGTTCTTCAAGTAAGAATTTGGACACTGTTTAGATAACTTTTGACTGATCCGTAATCTGTTTCAGACGAACTACGAGGAAATTTACATTTTACGATTATTTTTGTACAGATTTATTTATTATAGTAATAATAATATTTATACATATAAACTATTGAATTAAATTAATTTTATTAATAAACTGCATAGATATATAAAACTAATTTAAATATTTTTGAAAAGCACGCCATAATTAGTCTGAAAATGGCGGACAGTGTTCAAAATTTTATTTGACGAGCTCTACTCCGTATGTCGTTATATTTTTGCCCTTCCAAAACACAATTATGTTTTGTAAATAATTAATTAAGATTATCATCAAGTCTGCGATGAATTAATCATCAAGATTAGTCACGAGCGTATCGAGATGATATTCATTTATCGAGGCAGATATCTCGCGCAATTTGCTCATTTAAAATTTAAAGGAATGGTAGTTGTCTTGCGACAGTACAAGCCAAAAGTATACTTAAGTCAACGCCGACTACCTACCGCTATCTACGGTTACAGGCTGAAAACTTTTGGGTAATTCTATCCCTCTTACACAAAACAAAGCGCCGCTCGCCCCTTGGCGGCCAGCAAATCGCTCCTCTACGTCAAATAATCGTGAAATTCGAGATCTTTTTAGTATTGTATTTCTAAAACTAAACGGTCAATAATTTTGGTTTTTTTTACCAGTATTCCTAAAGTGTCTTTCTCTATTATATATTCGTTTTTTATCACTGTGTTATAGTTCTAATTGTAAAAATTTAAATTACGAGATTTTCATACGCTTTGTATGCGATACAAGGGAAAAGTGCAATTTTTGATAGCGATTATCTCGTGTTCGGGACGGTCAATAACTTTTAAATCACACAAACGTGTAGATATCACATTTATATTAACATACAGTTAAATTTTCAAATATTTCTTGTAAATTGCGATTCGCGAGACAATTATCTTAAAAAAATCTGTCGCGTTTTGAACATTCTATCTATTTAAATGTAATTTGGTTACTATTTTCGGATTGAGAGATAATATGAATTTCGTTGGATCGCGCGCGCGCGCGCGCGAGCGATCAAAATAAAGAAAAGCTACGTATTGACAATTTGTTAATAATATGTATATTTGACGGACTTTAAAATGTACTGTGCGCATTTAACATTGAATTTTGATTGTCTATATATTTTTAATCGATCTTACTAATTGCACCACATCGAGCGGTATCAAAATAAATGCCGATATCATTTTTGAATTTTTTGTCATTAAAGAAACATCGCGGTACGGGATAGATTGACTTCAACATTTTTAATTATTAATATGTTATTAACAATTATTAATTACATATTTAAACATATTTTAATATTCGTCAGCTGCATAACATAAATAGAGGCATTTTCACGGTGATTTGTTAAAATGCGCAATTCGTGAGACTTGCTCGATCAAAATCTGTTGGCATGCGAAGCAGTCGGCCGTGCGACCACATTTTCGGATTACATTCCGTAGATTTTTACATTTAATTTTAACTCGCGCATCTATTCAATCGCTCGAAAACGCGAGCATCGGAAATACCGCGTGCAAAATGCCTCGTGATTGACATATTCCCTTAATTGGCGCGCAAGTAAGCGTAGTTAATCGTATTTTTGTGAGCAGGTGTCGTATTATATGAATGCTATGAACGAACAGCAACGGAGGAGTCACACTGAGAGAAAAAAATAGTTGAAATAACTATTATCTCACTATATTTTATAGTTCGTTTTGGCCTCAAACATATTTTTATAGTTCATTTAAACATGCAAAATATAGTAGAGTGAACACATATTTGTAGTCATTATTACTATGACATAAATTAGTGCAATCATAAGAAATGGTTATGGTAAACAAAAAAATAGATTTTCGTGTAGGTAACCACACTATAAAATATAGTTATATGAAACACAGTTGAAAGTT
>NJRP01000123.1:431312-443608 GCA_003063835.1 Aphaenogaster floridana | reverse complement strand
CACGTCCTGTGGTTGTCACATTCACATTGATGTGAAGACAACTATATGCATTTGGTACAGCAAACATAGTGAATGTTGAGACAAACATATATAGATGCACTACACAAAACAATGTGAATGTAACAACCACAGGACGTGGCTGTACCAAATATTACTATTATTGTGGTTGTGGCAACCTTATCGTTTTTTTGGTGAATATACATAATTATGTACATTGGGCCTTAAAGGGTTAAATAATGCACGATTGTAATGGCGAATTCAACCTAGCAGTAGCTAAGTGCGTATTTCTACCGAAATACAAAGCCGTTACTATGTAACTTCAATCGCGTTTAAAATACGGTTAGATCATTGATAGCACGAACTCTGTCGGCGTGACAGCTCGACTTGGTCTGCGTTCTTGAAGCGGAAATTACGTTAAAAGCACACAGTTTTGGTTAGAGGCAATTAATTACGCGACTTTTATGGACCGTTTATTAGCGCGGACAATTGTTTCGTTTGCGATAAACGGTGGACAAAGTCACGGGTGATGGGTTTACGGCTGACCCGGCAATTTTCGACGACTAAACTTCAAGCGCCGGCGCGACCGCAAAGTTTCGTTATTTATAGGCCAACCTGAGTTCTCTTCTGGGGTGCGTTCACCGCGCGATCGCCGCCAGATTCCAGCGTTTATTATGTTACGCGACCCGTGGTGCTATGTTATGCGAAGAAATTCGCGCAACTGAATCTGTTCACGCATGTGGGCCGCGCGTATCGACGAAATTAAATTTCTGGATACCGTTCTAAACATGATATCCGATATTTCGATTTGAATTTCACAAGGCAGTTGAGAGATTATTGCCGTGAGGATTTTATCTGTGATTTTGGCATCGCGCCGTATTGCTAGTTTTTCGCGATTTTTAAAAATATTTTTCTTATGAAAAAATAATTCCATGGCAAAAATCTCTTCTATATCTCTTCTATTTTATATTACAGTAGGTATATGTGCTTTCCATTACAATGAAAAAGTTATTTTTACATGGAAAAAATCTTTCGCTGAAGCAGTTGACCCTTTTTAGAAATCTTATCATCGATGTATCATAGTTTATTTAAAATTTTGGCAATGACGTGGAAGATGACGTATCTGTGCTTCATTGGAAGAGCTTTTTCTAGATAGATGACGACGTGTATAAATATAAGCTAGTGACGGGATAGATACACGCGACATTTTTGCTAACAATAAGTCTACACTTGTACTGGCATTGATCCGCTTTTCATTCATAGAATATTAGTAAAACAATCGCGTTAGGATATTAATTTTTTTTCTAAGGCTATACTTGTAGCATATTTTGATCTGCTTTTCATTCATAAAATATTAAAATAATCTCTCTCGCGTAAAGGATATTAATTTTTGCATATTACCGCTAAAGTCAAAGCTTTACGTGTATTGTAATTGATAGATTATTTATATTACTAATACAAAGAGCGCAAATTATGCATGTAATACTAATGTTACATAAATCCGGAAGTAATAAAACAATAGCTGCGTTGTTAAACGACATGATCATAAAATATTATTATGCCGACCTCAAGTTAGGGAGTGTTGTAGCCGTTTATGACACCCATAGAAGATACGACATTGAACTTAACTCGTTAATAACTTCCGGTGATTGAAACGAACATAAACACATTGTGTCGTACAAAACAGCTGACGTATTAATAGAGCCTGCAATGTCATTTACTCATTTAAAAAAATTGCAAAACGTGTGTATATGTATAATGTATATGTGTGTATGTATTGTATGTTATGTTGTCTTCAAAAATTACAATATAACAAATAATTATACTTTACTGTTTAAAATTATATTATTTTATTTTTAAGTTATTTTTATTGTGTGTGTGATATATTTTTATCGATATAGATTACAACGAAGTTATTGCACATTGTCGACAATTTAGATTTTTTATTATAGAATAACGATTAAATGTTAATATTAGCATAGAAAGATATTCGATCAGATAAGTAAAAAAATAGAATATGTGGATATAATATAGCTGTATGAAATTAATTAGGTTTTTCATTCCATAAAATAATAAGAGATTATTTTTATATACAACAGTACAATTTTTTTCCTGATAAGTTAATGAAAAAGTTCTGACATCAGTTATTATATCGTCACATCGAAACAATTATCTTTCATGTAGACTAAAATAACTTTAAAGAGACGGAGGGATAAGTTATAGTTGATAGATTCGCGAGGTTGTTATTTCGCGGTTATTTCTTGTTATAACTTTTATTATTACATGTCAAATTTTTATGTAGATTGTGACAGATTACGAAGGGCGGATCTATAATATTAAACGATCCGGAATGTTTGCACGAGGGTCAAGCGGTGCAATTAAGTAACAAGTCGAAGAGTCACAAGGTGATCAGTTTATAAAATTTTATTCTTTATAAAGAGCGTTTATTTATAAAAATAAGCAAAATAATAGATCATTAAGATACAATTAAGCTAATTTTGAAACATGATATGGTACGTCACTGCATTTTCTTATTGCAGTCATGCAATTTTACACGTGTCTACCTAGCAAATATTTTTGTTGGCGTTGCACTACAAATTTTAAGACCTATCAGTAACGCTTTCGAAAGAAGTGTCGGCTTCTAAATCTGTTCAGAGGTTCTAAAATTGATCAGCGATTTTTCACGATATCGAATAAAGACGACAGAATGTTCAGCAATGTTTATCTTTGCTTTATTCATTTTTTTATCTCACATAGCGAAATGTGATTTAAGGAGAAAAATTTACTAATTAATTTGAACGAAATTGTTGGTGCAACTCTACGAAATCGTTAATGGAAACTCACCTAGAACGCAAGACGTAAGAAGAATTCGGAAGACGAACTTCTTCATGATACGAAAATCTTCGATAGCGCCGATATGTATACTTCGATCTCGGCGGTACGTTGAATCGGAATAAAAAGAGCAAAGCGATTTATGTCAAAAACACGCGTTCTTATCTATATTTAGACCGCACTTCAGTAATAGCGCCGGTTGTACCGAGGAAGAGCGATGCTGGAGAACAGTGAAGACTGTTTGCCGTGGTACCCTTCCGGTCTTGTTATATTAGCTGTATCGCGATGCCATGCAATCGGGGGCCAATTTGATAAAACCGCAGGCAGCTCTTAATCCAGCAATTTATTTTCTCTTCGCGAAATCTCCTTTATTCTACTATATTTTATAAATTAAACTGGATTATTGATAATTTCTATCGGTCTGTCAGTTTTTCGCACGAAATTGACACAAAAAAGGCTGTTCTTGCTTCGTGAAGTGTTTTCGAGCATGAAATTTCTTGATAATAATGAAAAATCAAATTGATATGAAATTATGAGTTCAGAAGCATTCGCGACTAAATATTCGTGCCGCGGCTACCGGTGTAAATGCTGTCGAAGCGATGCGCGACACGAGGGAGACTGATCGCGCCCGACTCTAATTTTCTGTTTCTTCCTCCTCCTCACTTCTTCCCGCTAGACCGCCTCCTACGGCTGCGGAGGTGGTAGTGCCTCCTTGAAAATTCACGGTATTTTTTGTATGCTTCTACAGAATTATGATATAAAATGAAAAGCAGTATTTTGCTGGCAGGAAAATATCAATAAAGTATGTCTCAAAGATAAATAGATGAAATAGATTCGAAAATTTCATGAATGCTGCAATGATTAATTAAATTTCAGTTTCTTGTTAGCATGCAACTTTACGAAATCATTAATAGAAACTCATCCAGAACATAAGACGTAAGAAGAATTCGGACGACGAACTTCTTCATGGCACGAAAGTTTTCGATAGCGCCGGCACATTATACCATACAATTGTAGCTGCCATACATTTATCAAAGAAATAAAACATTTTATAGATTGTATAATAATAATAAAATAAAATAATTACTTTATTATAATTCGCATTATTAAATACGGATTTGAATTCAATGAAGAATATACATTCAAATCATTGATCAGTAACACATCGCGCAAAATAGGAAGAACTGATGGCGGTTACGAATACTTCGAAAATAATTTTTCAAGTACATTTTACAATTAATAGAGTAGAAAATAGAGTTACTCTAGATTTATAGGCAATTTTAGGTTTTCCGATTGGTCATTTGCTTAATAAGAATCTGTTTAATAATTATTATTAGGAGAATTTGTTAAAGAATAGTAATTTACTTAGGAGATTATATGTGTTACTTTGCGATCGATAAATAAATCTTGTAGCATTGCTGTAATTAACGCAATCGGCGATTAATTCCCCAATATATGATTTTTATTATATTTATAATTACATATCTTACTTTAAAACGTGAACAAAATTCGTGAAGTTTTTATACTATGCTTATAAAACTGTATACATGTAACTATATATATCTGCCGCCAGTCAATACTGATTCTCAAAATTGGAATAAAACTTCTGGAGAACGGGAATTGACACTGAAATATGCAATATAACGTATTATCAATATTTATTTATTTCACTGATCATGACAAAGTAATAATTACGTAAAGCTGTTAAAAGTAAAACCCCGTTATCACTAGATTGTATATTATATTTACAAGTATAGTTTGCGTCTGACAAAACCTTTTATGTGATACACATATTTCTTCTCTTTTTTAATATATATATATTTTTTCATATATATATATTTATCCAATATACATATACACATATGTATATATATATCGGATCTAATATATATATTTATATATATTTCTTCTGTGGCGCATTATTCTCGCTCATCATATAAAGATCAGGCGAGTAAAGCTAAGGTTTAGTTTTTGTTCTCTTTCCCTTTCTCTCATCATCACTCAAATAAACAAACTGTAAGCGCCATCACTGCCATAAGAAAAGATTATTGTACCCAAAACCCCGTTCAGTGAAGTAGTCCAAGTAAAATACTCTAGTTAACAATAAATTATTAAATATCTATTCACAAATGTATGTATAGGCTATTATTATTACTATCATCATCATCATCGCCGGACACTGCCATTCTCACCGTTATTCTCGATGTCATTATCACTATTTTTACATACACACCGCCTAAGGCTTACTGTACCTGTGTGTGTTATCAATGTGGGGACCGGAAGTTTGCGAGATTTTATGGTGAATTTTAAGAATTGCGGGATAATCTTATAAGTTGAAATGTATTGAGATAACAGAGTCATCTGTGGATCACCATAAATCCACGATATACTTTATCACAAGTAACCGTCGATGCTATAAAAGTTCACCATAAAATTTGACTAATTTTTGGTAACTCGAATTCTAGTTATTAACAACGGATGATTATCTGCGATACCAAATAAATCTTGTGTTACAAAATGAATTCTCTCTATGATATCTTCTCGGATGAGATATTGTACATCGTTTCGAGCAAGTTACACCAACGGTTAACTAATCGTAATTCATCTATCAATATTTATATAATCACACACAGTACGCCGAAAATAATAGTCTGTAAGCATAGAATATATAAAGATACTATTTTAAATGTCATTTCTAATTTCGGGTTTTGTCCCTTTCTGAATCATATTCTTAGTTATGATACAATTAGAAAATAAACAACTTAATCATCAACGATTAATGTCGACCAATTTGGTGTAACTCTTCTCTAGATTTTCTTAACATAGATATTTGCCAAAATTGTATTGACATCCAACAAATATGATAGAACCTCTTGGAGATTTTACGGTGACGTAAAACGAAACCGACAACATGCTTATTATGTCACGCTTTGAAATTTTATATTTAATCGCGCAGCCAACCATTTATTCGGACACGTAAAAATGAATGTTTATACGCGCGCTTGTGCGCGTGCAGGTAAATCTCATAATATAAATCTTTCTATTTGTCTGTTTATTTATCTGTATGTATATGTATATGTGTATGTGTGTGTGTGTGTGTGGTGTGTGTATTTTCTATTTCGCGCTTGAAGATGATGTTTCGAAGTTTCGCCTTTGGAACCTCATCTTACCGGAAAATGTAGCGCGATAACTTTGCACTATGTATACATTAAGTAACTTTCCGGCCGTTCTCATCATCGACGAGTGCGATGCTAACTGATTGTTCGGAAATTCAATAAAAGACACCATCAGGGTCAAATTTACTGGAGGAGAATGTTTTACAAAAGCTTATTCACGAGATGGACTCATAAAAAATCAGAGTCTCATTGCAATAAAAATGGTCACGGTTGTTGTTACTGAAAAGATCTCCTGCAACTGTAATTACAATTGTAAGTCCGACCCTGAACATTGCAAAAATGCGTGTCTTTGAGATATATGCTATTGTTTCTTATTGTTTTTTGCTGGATATTGCAGAATCCAATTTGGACGAATCAATCCTTACATTCGGTATAAGCGCTATACAATTATATGGTGTTTCTTCTACAATTCCGCTCTATATCTCGCACTCCTCGTATAGAATATGACTTTCTTGTAATTTTTATATACACGTCTCTACCTCTCATTATAGACTTTGCTAGTTAATCGCTCGCTAGTTAATTGCTTTACAACTACGATATTCGACTGACTCACAGTGATGATCGCCGTCGTTGCGAACGCGCGACCGCATTCGTACGTCTCTACACCCTCTCCGGGTTTTCTCTTTATTTCATTCTATTTCGATTAGTTCGTCATACAAAAAGCACGCACGCTCGCACCGCAATCGTGAGAATGACAGTTGGTTTATGTACTTTCTCCTCTTTTCCTTTGTTAAAAAATTCTGGAGGTTGGGAGAGATTGTGGACTGGAGGATAGCAAAATTGTTGGATAGTCAAAATCTTTTTGAGGGACATCGATAAAAATCGGGGAAAGAGACGCGTGTGAAATGTTAGTGTTACAAAACGTTGCATGGGACGTTTTTTAAAAACGGCGGTTCCACGATTTATCGCTATTTTCCTCTTTTCTTTTTCCTTTTTTTTTTGATTGACTGACAGTTTCATTTTCGGAGTTTTACAAAACAAGTTTATATCGATGCTTGGTGTCGACGTAAAACTTGTCCTCATTTAATCGACTATATGAAAGCAATTTATACATAGGTTCAATTAACAACAACAATCCACTGAATTCGCGATGGTAACTCATCAAAAATTTAATTTTGAAAGGATATTGACAAAGACACTCGCGATACACAAGTGGACATTATCAACAATTTGATTTATTAATTTATCAATGTTTTTTTTCTAATATATATAGTGTGATTTCCAGTCTTAATAACGCTTCTTCGTGTGTTATATTCTTCGCTGGCAGAGTTATATTTCTCCAGAGTAACTATTGACGAAAAAGAAAGAAACGCGGCTGAATCACCGACTAACCCTGCCGTGATCTTTAGAGAATGTTAAAAATGTTAACGTTATGAATATATATGTAAGTGTAAAGTAGATCGCTTTGCGCTATGGCTGGAAAAGGAAATGGGCGAAGCATTCACATTCTCGCAACATATTTTCCTATTTTCATAGCTCTATCGCTCGTTCTCATTCTCACTTTCTTTATTTTTGCTATTTACAAACGTGTGGTTTAAATAACGTTCGTTAACATTTTCATTCTGCTTTTTTTCACTTTCATTCTCCTCGCGCTCTTTTCTTCTCTCTCTCTCTCTCTTACTCTCTCATTTTTTCTCTCTTTCGTTTACCTAAAATAATTATTTTAATTTAAAATGTATCGTTCGCTCTAAGCGCGATCGAAGGGCAGACTAATTCTTCTTCATCCTCTTCATTAATTCGCGATTTTATGTGTTACACAATGGGTCAAAATCGGAATAGATTGCGTAACGGCGTTTATACAAATAACATCTTTATTATTATAAAGTCAACGTTTTTAAGGTAACAAATGAAAAAAATAGAGAAACACAAAATGCACTTGTTTTTTTGTTTTATCGCAATATAAATTTTTTTCGCAATCGACATAATATTATGTATAAAGAATTGGCGAGAAAATCGCTTTGTTAATTCGAAGTGAATTTCTTCAGTCTTTTGTCACTATATAATTCTGATCCACTGTGTATCGTCGTATTATACATATATAGATATATATCTGTCGTTTCCATCACTGCTGAACGAGAATTGTCAGTTTCGTTCGATCTGTCGTGAACTTGTCTGGCTTATAAAGAGGGAGCTGGGCGGTACAGAGGATTGCCCTTGATAGGAAGCACGTGAGCCTCGGAGTTGAATACCCAGTCATCCAGACTTATGAGATCGTCGTCGCTGAAGAGCAAATAGAGATACTGGAAAAAGATAAAATATTTTCATTTTATATTTTTATAAAATGAATTATATTTTTATACCTATTGCTATATTTTCCTAACATATACGTATATTTTTATTAACTCTCCTCTCTTCATCTATCGATTAAATCTTAAATAATATTTTTTATTGGAATTTTATATATTTTCCTTACCGAATATTATATCTATTTCTTTTTTGTCTTTATTTTATATCTATTTCTCTATAAACACTCTGATTAAAAAAATATTATTGTTGTATCATAAAGAGTTTTCAGAAAAAAATATATAGATTGGAATAGAAAATAAAAAAAAAATTGTACAATACAATGTCAATCAAACCATGTTGCACTATGTTAAATGTAAATTTGCGAGAAACCGCCGTTGTCGAAAAGATGTAAATATTAAACGTTTAAGTTAGTCTTTAGTGAGAAGTAGCGTAAACCGAATCGAAACGATATGCTTCCTTTCTCCTTACCTTCAATGTTTCAGCAAAGAAGTAACTTTGTTGGACGTCGTCTTTCGCCGAGTCGACTAGGTAAACATTGTTAAGTCCCGTGAATCCTCCGGGAACCCGACAATGTTTTTCCAATGCTTGAACCGCCTCCCAACCCCATTCACGATATTTTGGATCCTTTGTTAACCGCCACATTACGAAGTAGGATTCGAAGGTCTGCGGAGAAGTATATATCTCATTTTACTATCGAATAAATACCGATTTTCTTATAAAAAACGAAGGATAAAATGAAAAATTGGTTTTTTATGCATTTTATGATTTCTGTTATAAATTTACAAACTTAATAACTAAAATAATTAACTTGATTTAATAACTAAAAAGAGAAAATATGCCATAAATGAATTTGTACAAATATGAAGTAATTTAATTTATGTACTTTATATTTCTTCGCGGTTAAAAACGCGTTGTAAAATAATTTCGAGTTGTAAAATAATTTCGAGTTGTAAAATAATTTTTCATTGTGAAAGATCTCCCTTCCTCTCTCTCTCTCTCTCTCTCTCTCTCTCTCTCTCGGGAACGTAGCTGTGATAGTGATGCTTTATCAATTCGCAGTGGTTTTACTTTTATATGAAAGCGCGGGCGACTTACCTCAGGTCGTAGAATATAATATTTTTCGCCGTTCTTTAAGCTTCTGGCCTCGTTGCCTTCGATAAAGTGAAAAGCTTCAGGGCCGAGTTTCGTAGCACTTCTGTCATATGATTCGTGACACGTATTGGTCAAACCGGCGGCAATGTTCATGTATTTTTCAGACATCTCGTTTTCCAGAGTTTTAGCACCCAGAGCAAACATACCACCTACAAAGTGTGTCATGATAATGTTATCGTTCTCGACCAGTTTCTTTTTTTTGTTGAATTTGTCGCTTTTTGTGAATTTTATATTGATATAAAGAAATAAAGTAACTCTGTCTTGTAACGATAAAGCTTTAATTGAACAAATAAATTTTTGTAATCAATATCATATAAACTTAAACGATAACACAGATCTGCGAGGATTTGTTGTTTGAGAATTATAAATGGTTTCCTATGTAATTTTGTGCGCTGAACATGAATCTGGCCGCAAAAATTGCCTATCACGTTAGATTTTTAAGATAAATGAGATTAAATGGCCCAAAAATGACAATTTTGTCCATTTATAAAAATATTACAGAGAAAGCAAATTATTTCCAATATTTTAACCGAGGGTATATCTCGGGAAAAAATCGCACGTTAGCAAACAAAAATTGATTTTGAAGAGGAAGGATAGTACTATATGAGGGCATTGGTTAAAATATTGGAAATAATTTGCTTTCTCTGTAATATTTTTATGAATATAGTTAAAATCGTCATTTTTGAGCTATTTTACCCCATTTATCTAAAAAACCTGACATGATAGGCAATTTCTGCGGCCAGATTTGCGTTCAGCGCACAAAATTACGTAAAAAACCACTTATAATTTTCAAACAACTTTTAACATTCTTTATTTCGCAGGTCTGTGTAATTGATTAATGAAATATATTTGTAAATAGATTATTTAGTAGCATGTACTCGAGTATCGATATTGCTTGGGCTCGATGATTACGATGTAAAAATAATGATAATTATATTAATACGTATAAAAACTTACCGGCAAAGCAAGCCAAGTGACCCATTTTATGCTCAAGCCTGTCATATTTTAAATCCGACACGTACACAAGTTTGCCAGGGGATGTCTTGATCATGTGCTCGGTTATAGCGGCTATAGCCTCGTCGTACATTTCGCGTGCCTCGACGTCGTCCTTGCCCGACTGAATCCAAGCTTTCAGTAGGTACTCATAGAAACTGTCGCCGAGCCCACCAAGCGACATATGATCTGCAATTCCCACGAAAATATTTCTGTTGTACATAAATTTCATACGAATTCCAACAGAGCTCACGACATATTTTTCTGGAAAACTATTAAGCTAGGCCCGTTATATCTCTTTTTTCACATACAAATTCTTTAACAATTTAATTTTTGATATCCTTCCTCAATAAAAATGTCAAATCGCTAATAGCTTTTGTATTATGAGCAATTAAAGAATAAAAGGCTTTTCCTTTTTAAATTAATAGAAAAGAACTTCACTTGGATTTGATTAAAGAATAAAGGAATGAAAGACAAATACGGAGAATCAGGATATTACACATCGTCTTATTATGTTCTTTTTAGATTAAAGAAAAAAATACTATGCACATATCTTTTAAAATATTATCAAAGTTAATCGATAATTAAATAATTTATGTAATCTATATAATAATTTGTATCGATATATTTTTGATGACTTAGATTATAATTTATTTATAATGTTCAATAGTTAAGCCCTATAGAGAGCCAAATCTTATGTTACAATTAGTTTATAAAATAATCAATTTGGTTTATTTAAGTAAAGATTATAAGATTTAAAATGAACGTACATTCACCGTAAAAAAAGTATGTAAAATTACAGGACAAGTGTAAAAATTATATGTAAATAAGTGCAAAAGTATCATTATTTATAACGGAAACGTAACAAACTCATGTATTTTTACAACAATTATTATTGTAAAAATACGTGATTTTGTAAGTTTCCATCATAAATAGTAAAGTAATATTACATCCTTTTTTTACAGTGTTACTTCGGCACGTGTTATATTGAAGAAAGTTTTAGAATACAAATAATAAGATTTACTTTCCTATTCAAAAATCTCTAGTGCACCAATTGCTTTTATCTCCCATTCCTTTCATGTTAAAGCGAAATTAAAGACTTGCGGGCGACTCATTTTACAAGATAAAACGGCTGTTCGACTGCTTTAAAAGAGATACCGCTTAAAAACGGATAGCAATGTTAATCGCTGCGAAATAAAGGAATGATGGAAGAATCTTTTCTCGGAAAAGAGGGGTTTGTTCTCCGCGCTACAGGTCTATTTCGATCGCGTTTGAGGGAGCAAAAACAAAGGGCACATATATTCTTGATTTCTACTGGGTTAATTCCTGGTGCGTTGGGCTAGCTAAGAGCACGGTTTCCGTTTTACGTGAGATTTGTGATGAAAAGACCTATGGCTTTGCTTTATCTCTCTGTTCGCTACTTCTTCGGAAACATAATAAAAATGTTACCGCGCGAAATGCATGAAGGTCAGTTGAGCCACATGAGATTAGGCGTTTAATAGTTATGATTTCAAGATAATAAAAACTACATTTGTAATACTGATTTTTATTCGTAAAGAGACAACATCTTCTTATAAAGAAAAAGTCAATAATAATATATTGATTTTTATTACACTCAAAGAAATGTTCGAACAAACAAGATTGATGTTCTCATTCAGAGAGATATAAATTTGTTCACCAAACAAATTGTGTAATGGTGTGATAATAAATGTTATCAGTAAAGTCACATTAAATAATGATAATTAGGGGAACCCGGGGCATAACGGGAATGCTAAGGTTTATATACAAGTTTACAATGTATTAAAAATAAATAAATGAACTTTGTTTGGCACTAAAATATTCTTTGAAATATCCACTATAAGAAAAATACAAGTTTTACTACAAAAGAATAGTTTGAAA
>NJRP01000123.1:403650-418605 GCA_003063835.1 Aphaenogaster floridana | reverse complement strand
CCAAAACCCGTGGTCGCTAACGTAGTAAGAATATTTCTAATTAATCAATTTGGCCAGTTGTTGTCGAATATAATTTACTTTGATTTGTTATTCTATAAAAACTATAGTATTTAGAATGGAACAATATGAAAAATTTTATTATAACAAGAAAGAAAAATAAGGTAAAAAAATATCGATTTATATCAATTTTGTTTCTAATTATTCATACAAGATGTACCATAAAGACCGGATCAACGCTTAAGGATAGATTCCTGAGATCATTTTAAGACGAAAATCCTAATACTAAAAAGTCGAGACTATAAAAGTTTTTGAATTATAAGCATTTATAGCTAGCGAATCAGACCGCCTAAAGTTCGCGCGCTCAGGTGTGGTACAACGCGAAGTGCGAAAGGCAATAACTGACTGTCGCCCCTCTTGTTAATATCAGTATAAAAATTACTTATGCGAAGATAAGACTGCTTTTACTGATATTTCTGATATTATAGCCTCGACTTTTTAGTATTAGGATTTTTGTCTTAAAATGATCTCAGGAATCTACCCTTAAATATTGATCCGGTTTTTACGGTACATCCTGTATATGTTACAAAATTAATCCCCGTAATAAATATCTAACGTATTAAAGAAAGAGTGACCGCAAAAATGCCCATAAATGTTCCTCAATTTTTTCGTACTCAAATTTGTGGTCATGTTTAGCATTAAATGAAAGATCTCGTTAAGCTGATTACAAATATGTCGATGCCAAAGTGTATCTCCTTCCCGTTCTCAAGAAAATGGGCCCCAAAGGTTAGCAGACAGCCGTTAATCCTTCAAAAATGTGTGATTCAAAGGATTTTTCTCGGGAACGGGAAGGAGGTACACTTTGACACCGATATATTTGTAATCAGCTTAATTCATTTGATGCTAAACATGACAAATTCGAGTACGAAAAACTTGGGGAACATCTTGCAGTCACTCTTTGGAATGTGGTTTTAATTTATATTTTGCAAGAGAATTTACCTGACGCCCCATTTTTTTAGAATTTATGCAAAGCAAATAGATCGTAATACAAACAGCATAATCCATGAGAGCAGGCAAAATATGCTAATTCTTTATGAAAAGGATCAGAACATTAAGAATAATATGGAAATTTTATCTGAAATGAAGTCTGATGCGGCTTTAAATAATCAAAAGCCATTGTTGAAGCGTCGAAAACGAATAGACAATCTGTTCATCGGATATCGCTCGAATACTGTAACGAGGATTTAGGTAGATGAAGTTCGGGTAGGAGAAGCGCGTAATCGCTTTATAATTTAATCTAACCAATTATCCTACCCACTATAATTTCATCGCGGTAAGATAGGTGAGTGTGCGTGCGACGTAGCGTTTGCATGTCTTCTGTTATTAAAGGCAAAAAGAGAATAGAAATTTCTCATTACTACGAGTACATCGTACTACTATGAGTACTCGTAGCAAATTGTTAAGTATATTATAAAAATGTTGTGTAATTAATATCCTAGAAAAAATTATCTTTTTATAAAAAAAAGGTAAAAAAAGCGCCAAGTAAACGCGCTCCTCGTAGAAAAAACTATTGTACCAAACTATACCTCGAAAAAACCCAAGTGGTAGTAGCTTTAATTTTTCTTAACAAAATAATTATATCACAAAATTGCGATACCTAACTCAACCCCAGTGATATGTATTTTGCAAAAAAAATGTTTAAAATCTTTAAATTGCGCCAATTACAAAGAGAATATATGATTAGAATTTTATAAGATAAAAAATTGTTAAATCTAACAAGAATTAAAGAGTTAACAGTACAAAATGAAAAAAATTTAATTAAAATAAAAAAATTTTTATGTAAAACAACTTGGCGCTGCTAGACTTCGAAAAGTTTGTGTTCTATTGTAATCTTAATGTAATATTCAATACTCGTAGCAAATTGTTAAATATAGATATTATAAAAATGTTGTGTAATTAATATATAGTGAAATGTCCATATTCGGGACAGGTTTTTGCATATTTTTAGCGATTACTTTGTAACTAAATTTTTTAGGAAAATTCGGTGCCAATTCTAGAACCGATAATTCAAGACCTACAGTTTGGCACTAAAATAATTTTTCAGCGATAAATATAGCTGGATTGAGAGTACGTAAAATATGACCTAATTCGGGACAGCATTGCCCTAAATAAAGATAATATATTTTCCCTGCGTTTTTTTATGTGGAAGTGGAATGGTGTTTGGGAGATATTGAGCTATCATATATTAAAAAAGCAATACACTCCGACAAACGGCACCTCCATACGAGATACCTTTTTGCAGTGTTTCTGAAATTAACTATTTAATTATTTGGGTGTTTCAAACTTTTCACTTTCTGTCGCAACCACGAGTGTTTGAATAAAAAATTGTACGTTTTTAATTTTTTTATGGAAAACGGGGTTATGTGTGTGCAGAAATGGAGAACGCGTAATGCAAAAATCAGAATTAATTTACATCAAACGGTCGCAAAACTTTACGCGTTAGAACAGAATTGTCCCGAATTAGGATGCCTGTCCCTATTTAGGCACAACGACTGTATGTGTAATAAGTGACAGATTTATTTCCGTAACTTTTATTCCTTTATATATGCGATTAGATATTTAAATTGATAGTTGCAAGAGCATTGAAAAATTGAAAAAAGTACCACCGTATTATATATTTCATATATGAAAGAGAACGGATAGGAAGAGGATGCGCTTCGTTCGAGTAAAACGGTCAGAGAAGATAATGGAATATACGAAATTTTTCGGACCGACAAACATTTTTCATCATTCCTTCCTTTCGCGCCATTCGAAATAAATGGAAAATTATGACGTACGGCGCGGAAATAGACACTCAGTAATTAGTCGTACCCATTGAAAACGCTAATACAAATTATGAAGTCATCAAACGGGTAAAGTCAATTGGCGTATACACGTTGCATGATTAGATCTGACAGTCCTTTTCATTTCTCAGTCTCTCGACACGCGCGCGCGCGAGCTAATTCCTTCGATAAGACACAGATTCGATTGTTACTGTACGCATTTTCCTATGCTTTTAAAAATTATGTAATTAAAATACGTGAGATAATTTATAAAAGCATTTCAGTTATAATTTTTTCTCTTCTTCACGCGATATGATCAGAAAAAATTTTTTTGTTTTGTTTGTGCAATTGTAATATTCATCAATACGTGTCAAAGGACACGTTTCTTTTAAGTGGAATAATAGAGTAATGATAATTAATAGATAATGGTATCATATAATAATATATTTTACGGATAAAAACTTTTTATTCATTTGCAACATTCTTTACACAATTATAATTGTATTAGATATAATAATTGATTATATTTTATTGCAAATTTCTAACGTAACATTTTGTCATCAATTAAATAAAATGTGAAATATTGACAAAATTGATTTCAATCTAAATTACTAACACTAAAGATATGATAAAAGATTTTTTTTATTAAAACTAATCGACCGTTCTTTTAAGGGAAATCTTTCTCTTTATTTATCTTGTAGATAATGGCTTGACGTTATTTTATCCCCGAATGATATGAACGGATATGAAAAGGGACAGTAACATATATAACAGACATATCGTTCATCGTAAGGGAAGTCAAAGACCGTATCCGCCTCCTGCGGCCTCATTATCCATCCAATTAAGAATTTGCATATTAATCGCGCGCCGCTATTTCGACAGACGTGACTTGATGGAATTGTTTCAATTAAAGCGCAACATCATTGCCACATACGATGCTTAACAAGAAGCGCGCAAGAACGGAAATACCACGCCCTGGAGTAGCTTTTTTTAAGTTATAGTCATGCAAGCATGCGGCCGTGTAATTGTGTTTTGTATTTATACCGCGTGTTTCATTCGTTAGTAAATCAATGGATCGTTTGCTGACGAGCATGCAGATTTACGAAAACACATATAAGATCACTCATTAATTTTATTATAATTTTTTGATTATTATTTAAACAGTGTGTTAGAATATACATAGATTTATTAAGGAATATAACAAAATATAAAGAAAAAATATAACAGCAAAAGAGATTTAGTAATAATATAATATTCCAGTAATTTATTTGTTTACTGTAAACAACGAATGCGATACGTCAAAAATACATTTAATTAAAAATAAAATATCAAAACTAAATTAAAGAACAAAGTTGCGCAAAAGCTCAAATTAATATATTTGCAGTAATCAGCAATTTAAATATGAAGCGATCTTTAGACTGATCTTTAGATTTGCGTTATTTGGATGTATATCTAGATGATCGCTCTCTATATACAGGGTGGCCCACGTAAAGTGTTACAAGCTGTTATCTCTGAAAGTACGTATTATAGCAAAAAATGTCTTAGACAAAAGTTGTTTGGTTCTGAGGGGGAAAGAAGATAGGATTATTAGTTAGACCTTGGGTGATGTTACCAAGGTCAGGACAAGGTCACATTGAATTTTTTAAATGGAACTACTTTTTATTGCATATTCATATAGCTTACCTCAAGAGCTTTTCAAAACACTATAAAGAAATATTTTTTCATTAAGTATTTTTCAAGTTATAAGGCTTGAAAGTTACAATACCGCCGGCATAAAATGTAAAATATCTCATAAACTATAAATTTCTTGATAATCGTATCTTAATACTTTTATGCATAGAAAAATGAGATGAATCAATTATGCAATTCGCAATATGTAATTATCAAAATATGTATGATTATCAAAAAGTTAATAGCTTACGAGATATTTTTCAAGCTTTATAACTCAAAAAGTACTTAATGAAAAAATACTTTATTATAGTGTTTTGAAAAGCTCTCGAGGTAAACTATATGAATATGCAATAAAAAGTAGGAGTTCCATTTAAAAAATTCAAGATGGTCTTGTTCTGACCTTGGCGACGCCATCCAAAATCTAACTAATATCTTCTTTCCCCCTCAGAACCAAGCAACTTTTGTTTAAAACATTTTTTGCTATAATGCATACTTTTAGAGATAACAGCTTGTAACACTTTACGTGGGCCACCCTGTATATAACTTTAGAGAATCTTTCTTTACTGAAAGTTTAATAATCATTTTTAATCGCAACTTTTAACTTAGCACACACATTTAACTTTAAACTTTCAATATTAAACATCTTGGTAATAAAGGAGCTATCTCAAGAAGTTTTTCTTTTGATTTGACTCCTAGACTTGATTCTCGTTACATTAAAACACATGTGTGATTTTGATGCAACCTGTATAAATTTACGATATTACGTATCCGTGATTTCTTATTTCATTCTTTTATCTCAGTGTAGTAAATGAGTAGGTCCCTTTTTTGGGGAAGAGAAATGAAGTTAATGTAATATCAAAGTACATCGAACCCGTCTCGGCGCGTTGATGCGAGCACTGGCGAGTTATGGCAACGAAAAGCCGCACTTACCCCGGTATGGAGGTTGATGAGGGAATGAGGAATTCCGGTTTCCGTCTGAAAGGCAGGCAGCATCCGTTCGCCGAGCTGCGCCGCCTTATCCCGGAACATCACGTCTCCCGTGAGAGCGTAACAGGCAAGCAGGCTTCCCATGAAACGAATATTCGTCTCAAACAGCGATATTTCGGAGTTCTGAAACAAAACGAGCGAAACGTTCGGATTAATAACGCGTTGATCGTTTATTCGTGGATGAAAAAATTATCGTAATATATAATATCGCATATACACACATGCATACACACATCCGACATCTGCTCGTATAATCGTATTATTATGGTGAATATACGTTCATTAATTGAGCAATATGAGAGCAATTTTTAAGTGCTCTCCTTTTAAATTTGTAATTACAAATAAAATTTCGCAAATATTCTTCGCATCAGAGACATCGTAACGAATAGCGTAACTATTCCTCATTTGAAACAATTATCAATCAATTACTAAACAAATTGCTTTTTCAAGTAAAATTTTTAAATAAAATGTGCACATAATATATTAAAGAGAATATATAAATTAATAACGCGTTGCGTTAGTCGCTGCGTTAGTCAGATAATTTGATATTTGAAAATCATAAAAGATATATATGACATGAAAACCGAAAAAATGCAACATTTGTATATAATATATGTATATAAAATATTTGAAATAAATATAATTATTCAGCAAAATCCGACGAAATATTAGCGTTTGAATGGAAGGAAATGGAGATGAGAGAGGAGAGTATTTGTGTGTGTGTGTGTGTGTGTTGCGCCTAAGATTTGCGGCATTGCAGTTTCATTCATCGTGCAGAAACTCGATCTGCATCATCTACGCGACGCAAATACGTGGATTGCACTATTCATATACTAAACAGTGTTCTGCAAAGTTATCAGTAACCTGAAATATAGTAATATTTGAAAAAAAATAAATGGAATGTTTCTTCATAGTTTAAATAAATGATTTTTCACAATAACGGTTTATACTATTATATAAATTACAATTTGATCGATGGTTTTTAATATTTATTACTTCAACGCTATGATTGATTTTATATTTCAATAACTTAAATGTCACCATATAAAATAATATTTGCTTGAAATAATAGTGATATATAATGGATCACTCTCATAGGCAGATAATTCTGTTAAATTGCCATCAATATGACGATATATATGTAGCAAAAACATGATGCGATGTGAAAACTCGGTGGTATTAACAGCCGTAAAATGGAGAGAAGCGATCGTTAGCGATTTCGTATCGTGTGTCGTGAAAGAATAGAAAATCCCTTTTTTTTCTATCTTCGTATCATTCACATTTTTCAAGAATTGTGCGGCCAGACCTCTCTCTAGCATCATTGTTATGTACACGAAACATATTTAGTGCTTTTTCGAGCGAATGTCAATGCGTCAAGATACGCATCGCGATAGTTGCATTTGCGTGACCGTGATTTCACGCGGATGATAGTTAGAGGCGTTGTTGTATACGTTCCGGTCATAATTACTTCATATTCATTCTCGTGACATGTTAGATTGATAAACAATTGTCCATTTGGTGATTTAAGTAATACCATAGGTTTTTCCTTTTTTGCAGAAAACTATAAGATATATTTTAGATATTTTCGAATGTGTAACGATAAGGAATGATGAGGAGCGAAGGATTTTAAATGTGCATAATCTGAAAATTGATTTATTCGTATAATTTCGCGTCTATTGTTGTGTTTAAATTATTTGTAAATGAATATTATTGCAAATTTTTAAACATATAAGAACTACATAAAAATATATATATATGAAATTTGTATAATAATATTAATGCCAAACTACTTTTAAAGACGCTTCTAAGAACACGCATTTTGTTGTATTCTGTAAAATGTAACGAATCATAAAAAATAGATGCACATTGCACAGCTTGTAAAATTTAAACAGCTAAATAAATGCAATGGTGATAATAAAAAAATACGTGCATGTAGGAATAAAACTTATGCTTTAGAAAGTTATTTCTAATGTTGCGTACAACATATTCTTTTTCAAAAAGTAAGATACGATCTGATAATTTATCAGGCATATGGATTCTGCAAATCCAAATTTTATAGTGTAGCACAAAAGTTTTAGCAGAACAAAGGTGATAATATTTTATAAAAATATCCAGTATGACTGCCACGGTAACTCAGCTAAAAAAAGACATATGTATATAGATAACCATACCGATGCATAATCAAAGCTTTCGTCATTTAAATATCCGTGTAATTCCTGCTATGTTCCTCACTAATTAGTCAGACGAAAAGGTTGACATTTCTACATTTGAATTGAATTTCGCTTTTCAACTCAAGAGAATAGCGCGGAAATCAAATATGCGAGCATGATCACAGAATTAGCTTCAAAATTGAGTTTATAAATATGACGACTTTTGCATCTAAAATAATCCGAATTCGTTTAAAGCGAGAATTGACATGCAGGAATTGAGGCATTTTGGAAAATGCCATTTTCATTATGTATTTGTAATCTTACATTCAAAATCGTATAGTCAATATATCCATTTGAAGCTAAATTTGAAACTGCTATTATGAAATATTGTAACATCATAAGATAAATTCTTCGCACGAAATAATAGTCGCATATTCGTTAAACATTCGGTAGTTACCTTATAATTAGGAGAATCTGAAAACGTTCTGACGCAGAACCGTGGATAATGACGTGTGGCGCATGAAAGCGAGTAAATTGGCGTTGTTCTCACGTTTGCGAGGTATTGTGGCGCTAATTGACATTTATGATGTACGTTGCGATAGGAAGTACCGTGGGAAGTTCGTAAGCGATACATTTTCGCGTCGATTATACTCTGGGACTAAATACTTCTTGTCAACTCCAAATTACACTTTAGATATATTTTCTAACCAAAATTGCAATTTGGCTATTACATCATATTTATGTGATGTAATTAACATTTTTATGTTTTATAAAATGTAATTTAGTATTATTTTCTATAGAAATAATTGTAATACCTGAAAATGTTAATATAAAATGATATATAAAATTGATAAAAAAAATATATATGTTATATATACTTTGATTAACTTAATTTAAATTAATTTAACAATTTAATCAAAAGTTTATGAATAAAATGATAAATGAAAAATATATTTAATATTTTTACTATGCAAAAAGATTCAGCCTAAATTCCATAATATTATCGATTTATTACAATGCGATATGCATATACATTATATACATATATATATATATATATATATATACATACATATATATATATATATATATATGTATGTATATATATATATACATACATACATAAATATATATATACATATATATATATATTTCTAGATAAATAAATATTAATAAATTATTTAATGGAATATTAATGTTAAAGATTTAGAAGAATTTATTAAAGAATTTTTGTTCAGCATCCTTTGAGATGAGATATCTCACAATATTCTTTTACAAAAGCCCCCCAAAAAGGAATTTGCGTGTGGTTCATATGTTAACAGGTCGATCTTTGGTTTATGAGGTCGTTAACTTTAAAAAATGAAGGCAATGTTATACTGGTTATCGTGTATGTTGTGCCATCATTCCTGGTTCGTCAGGCATGGCTGATTGACTCGCTTACCTAGAACTTGATGACGCTTACATTCTTATTAAGACCGCTCTTCATCAAAGAGCAGGTGCTTGAGTAACACACAATCAGACGATATAATTAGACAAAAAATTTTGTCTAATTATATCTTCACTTATAATACTTATATCTTCACGGAAAGTGTGTTATAGTATTATCTAATTTTACATTTAAATATTTCATCCGCATATTTGCTTTCAGAGAGAGCAAGATATATATATATTTAGGGTGTTTAAAAAAAATTTTTTTTTCTATTCCAGCTAAAAAGTTAGTTAGTGGGGAGATAATAATTACCCTAAAATGCCAACTCCAATAGATGTCATTTAGTGGTTCCACATTCGCCTTGAAATTTTCCCATTTAAATAACACAGGATATATGCGATTTTTTCTCAATAAATTCAACTTATATTCATCAAAATCAATTAAAACAATTAAACATATTTTTTTGCTCTTTTCCTAAGCTAAAAGATGAAAAATAGCCGTTCGAATAATAATAATTGTATTATTTATGTTAAAAAAAAGATAAAAATTAAAAATATGCAAAAACCGCCCTTTTTTATTTTTTATTTATTTTTCCACTACGTTTTTAGTTTACTTTGTTTTAGCAGTTATCAACACGGTCTACAGTAACTACTGAGACTGAATTTTGAATTGTTTTAATTGATTTTGATGAAGTAAGTCGAATTTATTGAGAAAAAACCGCATTTCCTATTTAAATGGGAAAATTTCAAGGCAAATGTGGAACCACTAAATAAAATCTATTGGAGTTGGCATTTTAGGGTAATTATTATCTCCCCACTAGTTAACTTTTTAGCTGGAATGCGGGCAAAAATAAAAAAAAAATTTTTTTAACACCCTAATATATATATATATATATATATATATGTCATCTACTCGAATGTCACAGCCTTCGCCTTTGTGCGCTTTTTTTCTGCTGCCTTTCGTCTATCTTTTTTATCTCTTATTTTTCCCTTTCTGCTTACTTATCTGTTATTCTTTTTCTTTTTTCCCTTCTACTTTCTTTTACGGCAGCCCTTGTTTGTGGCAACATCTTGTGCTCTATTTATAGCATAGTTACTAATAACGGTAGTAAGTTTTAATGAAAACGTTACACTTACACTTACACGCACATACACACACACGCGCGCGCGCACACACATATCGCGTGGTTGCATTGATATTCGTAGTAGCGAGTGCACGCGATACAATCCAGGCAAGCTCCTTTTGGATTCATGAACATGCGTGCCGTAGTGCACGAATCCGATGAACTGTTGGTATTTTACACGCGAATCTTTGATTATCCGCACTGTTGCCGCTTCAATTCAGGTGCTTGAAACGTAGCGTGTCGAATGACCTTAAAATCCCACCAGCAATTAGCATTGGACAAGCATCACTATATCTTTTTCTCTTTTATTCATTTATCTATCTGACAAATTCTGTCAGAATGCAGAATAACAGATTCACAAAAGATTTTTCTTCTTAGAACGTGTGTAATTTGATATGCAAGAAATCATTACAGATCTTGCATAAAAGAAATCTAGGTTCTACAGCTGCTTGACTAGATTTTTCTTTGCTAATGTCTAAAAATTCTCTGTGTGATCTAAAGCCTTTAGGGGACTTAAAGAGACTCTTACAAAGAGACTAATCTTTTCATATTTTTCATAGAACTTGGCACACCATATTCGATATAATCTCACAAAAATATTCTATTTGTTATAGCAGAGAAAATTGTTGGTTGAGGTAGATTTGTAAAAAACGCTTTCACATCGTAGGACTGTTATTTCACGGCTCTCCGATCCGATCTCCATCTCGTTGATTCCGGGGGTGGAGTCGTCGGTTGAAATAAAGCCAGACAAGAAGCCCGGCTGCTAGGCGTCACGCTATTTTCCACTAGCTCAGCGGCACGTCGGGCACCCTCGTCCCTCCTAATCTCACTCACCGTCCTCGCCGCCTTGCAGACGCGCGAGTTGTCAGTTCTATATAAGATCTGCTTATCGTTTTGCGTATCTCTTTGCGTACAATGGCCAATAGGCTGCAGGCATTTCGGTGCGAAACGTGATATCATAGCCCCGTAAATCGTTGCTCGTTCATCTTCCTATGTCGAGAAGACAATGTCGATTGTCGGGTACTAGGAAATCACAATGTACGTGATAATTTCCTATGGATCTGTAGGCAAAAATGAACGTTTAGCGTTTCTTGTCTCAATTATTGTATATATACACATTTATTCTCTAAAAAAAGAACTGTATAGCCGGTACCATTCTCGAAGAACGCGGAAGTTATGATTATATAGTCGTTTTCGAGTATGGCTGTCGTAAACGGAAATGTGCCGAGGCAACTGAAGCGAAAAGCATTGTGAGGAGCGAAGCCAATTGTTCGAAGAGGGCTCTTTAACGGATAATGGAGTTACGGTTGGACACGCGGGTGGATCACAGGTGCGATCTCTGAAATTGTTTCATAAGCCTTATGGGAAACTGAAATTTTTGGAACATTTCAGAAATGGAGAAACTCTCAAGGTCTGGCAACGTGTTTCATCAACTATAATTTTTTCGTGATAATTTCTAAATTATCTATTACATCGAGTAAGATTTTCAAAAATTCGCCGCATGAAAGAGAAAGACAAAGAAAGAGAGAGGTAGAATAGATATGATAAAATTACGATATTTTAAATGATCAGAAAAAGTTAATTGATACACAGTAAAAAATCGTGCATCCATATGTTAAAATTTTCTTGTGTTACTAAGATTTGATTATATAATTTCAATGTAAAATTAACATACAATAGATATGTTATTATTTTCGTAACATTTTCATGTGTTACATTTATGTTAACGTAATAACTTAACACTTTATGTACGTCATTTAGAAATTGAATATTATTTTGAGTTCTTTTAACACAATTTATTTCAAAAGATCAACATTTTTCAAAGTTATTTTAACAGAAGTTAAAGTAAATCTTCAAATAATCGTAAACTTTGACATACAAAATATTCAAATTCACTAAAATCAAATGTTTCTATTACATATAATTTAAGTTAAAATGATTAATGTTATTTGTTAATATAACTGTTTAATTATCTTATTATTACAGCATACTTAAAGTTAAAAGAACAAACATAAATGTAAAGTGTAGTGTTAATTAATTAACATTTCTAGTTTGTCAACAAGTAACACACGATGAATGAGTTATTTTAACTTATAATTTAGAGTGGACTTTCTGGGACATGTGAAAAATGTTGCAATTAACATTTTATTTTTTACTGTGTAGTAGAAAAACCGTAGTTAAATATTGCGCAAGCGGTTTGCTAAAATCTGTTTGTTTGACGTAATCTCACTCGAAAATTGAAAAAAAAACACGGATTAAAAAGATATATGAAAAAGTATCAGGTTTTGCAAAAACGCTTATCGCAATCTTCGACGTAAGGTATTTGTTAGTTCATTGTAATATTTTATTTCTCCATAAAAAAATTAAATGGTTTATATAAGTAATGTGAGACTCACATATAATGATTTGTGACAATAACATCGGACTTGCAATTAAAGAGAGCGAAAATAAAGCCGACAATGATTAAGCTAGTTGCAGTTTCGCCGCAACTCCGTTCTCTCCGTTACGTGTTACGCGCACTAAAACGAGCCACATAAGTTTGGTAACATAAAGTCTCGTAAATGTAACATGACCTTAAGCATGGGTCACTGTTTGGCCTTGCAACGCCTCGCTTGCGGAAGTTCTGCGACTTTAGTAGGATGAAATTACACTGCGGAGAGTAACAAGAGTGCGCGGTAAACGAAGACCAAATATTTCCAAAATGTGAATATTCGTGCTCATTCATCATCTTTGTTTTACTTTTATTTATTTATTTTATCGTTCATCTCTTCCTGCTGGTTCTACCTTGATTTTTTCAGCTCATCGATTAAATGATCACAAAATTGATTACTTAAGCTGAATATTCAGCTTTTCTGAATATCGCATCAAAACAGACTGTGATCTGTTACCCATTCATTATATAGGACAGAACTTTGATAATGGTCTGTTATAAACTCTGCCTATTTTAATCTATCATATAAAATATCAAGTTTGATTAAGTTTTACCTATGACATAAAATTTAATGTCAAACATTTTCCGAGGGTAACTATGCTTGGTGATTAAAAACAATCTAAATTTCATCTTGAATATAAAATTGCAATTATTATATTATCAAATTATTAAAATATTAGATCATGACAATGCTATCGTATCTCCTTCGCATTCCTGTTAATATCTCTGAACTGTTAATAGCTTTGTTACTGGGTCTAAGCCAAGTTTTAATCGTGGCATTTTATGAGTTTGTTTCATGGAGAAGTTGCCCGAGAGGGAAACAAAACTTGGATGTAATCATCGGCTGTGGTTACGCGGCTATATTAGACGGGACGCGTTATAAACTCGATTGCGAGAAGCTCTCGCGTGCTTTTGTGCCACTTGTAAAGGCAACTTGTACAAGACTGCACAGCTCGGCAGATAGTCACGGAAGCACTCGCGCGAGTAACAAGTTTCGACACGCCTTTATACACGCTCCACTTTTGTCGGAGCCCTGTACGATAGTTTGCCCTCCTAGGCCAGTCGACGTGAGGTAACAAAGGAATTTTCCTAGGAAGGGATTCGCTTATCTTGGGAAACTGCCGCGGGGGAGAAAAAGTGTTATACTTGCGATAATGCCGTACGTTGGATCGCCATGTTGACGAGGGGATGACTTTCGAAGTAACAACAACCCTTTTGGGGTCTCGTTTCCTCTTCCCTTCTCTAACATGTCGATACAATGAATCACCAAAATGACAAGAAATATCTTGTAATAGCCAAAAGTTCAAGTTAAAAATTCTCTTTATCAATATAATTGCAATTGTTGTACAATTTTTAATGCCTATGGCAGTTCGCGGTTTAAATATCATTAACATCCCTATCGAGCACTAAACTAGAGAATCTTGACGCATTATGTACGCTCTACGTCCGGCAGTTCTATTCTTCACAGTACTACCGCACATTTGTTACATAGGGGGTAAGACGAAGGAGGTTTTCGGTGGAAGAGAGCGTATTTAACGAGACCAGTGGAGAATGCACTAAGAGATCGTAGATCTCTCGAACAGGAGAATTACGGATATCAAAAGAAAAAGATGAATTTTTCCCATTATTCACACATTATTCTTGAAAATAACAATCGACTAGATATTTACGAGAAAGAAGGCTAAACAAAAGATAGTAGATGTATTTTTACACATATTTTTATGCCTTTGTAATATAATCTTTTAAAAATCTGTCATTAAATGTATTCATATTTACGTTCATATTTTTTAAGGTTGCATTATATACGACTGCTTTTAATCTATTAATATCAAACGCGATTTTTATCATAATCAAATCGAGTGCAATTAATAACAATTTTTATAAATTGACTTTTTACTAGAGACGTAATTCATATCGTCGGCGCTACGCCAAAGTCACCAAAGTGCAATTTTGGCTATTAAAACCACCAATGTGCTTTTTTAAGCCCAGTAATCGAAAATAAATTATTGAATGAAGTCTGCACAGCTGTCACTTTTATTTCCCCTAAACAGATTTTCAATTTCAAAAGAAAAATATCTGATTTTTCAGAAAGCTGCAAAACCTTTAAATGCGATTTTTTCAAAACACGGATTTTGCAGTTTGGTGACTTTGGCGTAGCGCCGACGATATGTAGGGGAAGGCGGGGCATAATGGGACCACGGGGTATAATGGGATATGGTCGATATCTCTTTACAGAGATGCTGCCATGTAATGAAATGTATGGAAATTATTACTCTTAGATGTCCCTACCCGCGTGCTGTTATCAGTTTCCATATTATTTTTAGCTGAAAGATGCTAGAAATTAT
>NJRP01000123.1:340378-364465 GCA_003063835.1 Aphaenogaster floridana | reverse complement strand
TTCAACGACAAAAACGTTCGCCTGATCTAAATCTATTAAATTTTTATCTGTGGGGACACATAAAAGCCCTAATTTATGCAACCAAAATTGCAAATGAAGAAACGCTTCACCAACGCATCGTAGATACCGGCGAAACTATCCGCAATAACCATCATGGGAATCTTTGAAAGGGTACGACAGACTATGATCCGATGTGTCCATGCGTGCATTGAAATAAATGAAGGACATTTTGAGCATTTGTTGTGAATTGTGAGTAGATAAACAATTGAACTGAAGATATATTACATTGGTCATTGTGTCATTGTAGATGTATTGTATTCTGTCAGTTTTTGTTGTTGAATGTAATCTTTTGATTATAACTCAAAGGCCGGTATTCATAATCCGTTCTTATTTTAAGACCGTCTTAAGTAATATCTTAAGACGTTAATACGGCTCTGTGATTGGTTCATGACATTTTAAGATTGTACTTAAGATAGTCTTAAATATAAGAACGGACTATGAATATCGGCCATAAATCAGGCATTTCCGGACATAAGTGTATATAACTTTTTTTTGTTTATGTATAGAGAATTCACTTCTAAAGTTTGTACAAGTATTTCTGAATCACCCTGTATATGTATGTATCCAATATTCACGGTTTTATAAATTTTTAGTATGTTTTCTTAACATACGCATATATAATATACATTGTCCCAGACTTACCGTATCACCTGTTAATGGCAGGTTCCTGAGATCATTTAAAGACAAAAATCTCAATACCAAAATATCGAGGCTGCTATAGTTTTTGAACAGCAAAGGTTTAAAGTTCACCAATCTGCTTGTTAAGATTTCACGCGCTCAGGGACGTCGCATGTCGAAAGAGCCCTTTCATAACACTTTACACTCAGCTAGATAGAAATACTTGAAAGTATTATTTACTTTAGACCGACAAATATCGAATAATAATTTCGAATGATAGTTTCTAAAGTGTCGTACGGAAACGCGATATGTGTCGAACTGCAAAACATTCAATGCGATATATATATATACATATACAGAGAATGTCAAGATTCACAATTGTTTTCAGCCTAAGTAAACCGATAGATTCATATATCACATAGAAAATGGAATTAGGACAGTGAGTAGTATTTACAAATTAAATTGATATTTATATATTACATTCTGACAAGCAATATATTTAATATAATCATACTACAGTGATTCAAAAAACATTGGTTTGATCATTCCTGTACGTGAATTATAATCTTTCGTTGCATGTGATCTCGCATTTCAATGATCAACCAGCACAGAGTGGTTTTGAATAAAATTTTCTGCTTTATTATGCATATCATCCATGAGAACATTAATGTTGCAATGACCAAAAAACCGTGAAATAAGATAAAGAGCAGCTCACGAGCTAAAATATAAATTATATTATTACAATTAATTTTATTTATAAAATTAGTTATATTAACCAATTTTTTATAAAAAGGACAAAACACGTCCATACTCTTTCAGTACTGTGAACGTGTTAACACGTCCAGCAAATGGCACACAAGCATTATGGACGTGTTTATGTGTCTAGTTTTAATAGTAAATAAAAATATTCAGCGTTGAAGCATGCCACAGCGCGATTGAGTATTCCGCGTTCGCATGATCCATTCGTCATAAGTATTTAGCACTAAAAGAGTTAATATATAATTTCGCAAATAATGTGTATACCACACTTAATATTTGTTGATAGCAGACTCAATTTTCTAATATTCTTCATATTTTTTAATTTCTTCTTATTATATAACTTAATATAAAAATAAAATTTATATATTTAGTTGCTATTGTTTATAACGCTTTAATTTTTTGCAATATAATTATTACAAATTATAAATATTAAGTTAATTGCGGAGAGATGTAGTTTAAAATTAATCAAGTATATTATTATACATAAAATGCTATTATTGTACAATATCATTTATAAGTCTTTAATATAATGCTTACCGAAGCAAAAAATTCAAGTGATGCGGTGAATATACTACTTAGTGTAAATTTACAACTTTTTGTGCTTCTTTGCATTATAGGTTGCAGCAGTTTTTGTAGTCGAAGAGGGACGGAATACCAAGGCAAATCGCATCTAGTGATGATAAAATTTAGACGATTTTATTATCAGAATATATGTAATGCATTATTTAATGCGTCATTTAATTGAAATATTCAATGTAAATAAAATCAATTCAATGTAAATAAAATGGATAATTTTGCAAGTTTGATCTTTGACAAGTGAGGGAAACGTCCCAATGATCGGACATGAACCTATATCCGAACACTACACAAAAACTTGCTAATATTAATCTCAAATGCTTTTTTTTATTATAATATTAAAATTTAATTGTGTGTAACCTTCAAATATTTAAAAATTACACAAAAGCATTTGAGATTAATAATAACAAGTTTTTGTGTACGTGTCCGGATATAGGTTCATGTCCGGTCATTGGGACGTTTACCTTATGCAATAAAATATTTATATAATTATTGTAAAATTCATAGATACTTAATCTACATATATACTTTTTGTTTCTAAAAAAATCATACTAAAAAGTCATACCAATAACACAAAATTGTTATTGTAAAATTCCAGGATAAATGATCGAGAAATAACAGAAAATCATTCGTATTTAAAATAATACTCACGTTTTGTAAAATACGTCGGTACTGTCGTTTGTTACTATTTGCGCCATCATATTAATTATGAACATATAAACAAAGTGAATGATGACAAGTATTCCAATCGAAAATAACTCTTCAGTCTCTTTTTTGAATCCTGCTTGAAAAAACTAATTTGCACAAGAAAACTTTATATCATAAAATTTCAATTTTTTACATTATATTCAAAAATGTATTTTGCGATAAAAATACTCTTAATAGAAAAATTCAAATACTTGTGATAAAAATATGTAATTTCTTAAATGTGTAATTTCCCAACGATCTATATATGATTTTGATCAGTTTGTTATAATGCGATGCAATAATATGTTAGCATAATACTTACGCGAAACATGTTGATACTTAGAGAGCATACGCCCAACACAAACAAGAGGAAGTAAGATATTTCGAAGCAGGAATTAAAGAAATCAAAGAACCTTTAACAATATTTCAATATATATTAATGGAATTTTTACGAAATATACTTATAATCGTATATCGTATTTTAATTGTTTCATTAGAATTTAATCTGCAATTCGAAATTTTTTTGCTCTGATTTTTTTTGTACAATTATTCGTAAAATGTCGGTATCATATAGCATATTACAACGTACTCAATAGCTCTATTGTGAGCTATTATTGCGTTGATTACATTTGTGTAATATATTTTGTGTTTTTCCGAAACAGAGATTTGCATTTCGCAGTCGAATGCATGTTTTATGCGTAAGCTACAACAGTAAAGTACACATATTAATAATTTATGTGTGTAAATGCAATGAGAAATATGATTGTAAAAACATAAAATTAATGTAAAATTAAAGTAGTATACGCTAAACTTTGATATACCTACGCTATATTCTGGTTGCAAAATTGTGTTTTTTTAAACATACGTATTTAATTTCTCTGTCTCGATCATTACCTGGTAATTTTGAATAGCCCAGAAGCATGTTGTATGTATACCACGCACATTGATTCCGTAGCCACTATCGTAGTCGTTTCTACAAAAAGTGCCGTTGTCATGTGTACGAATATTGGAACAAAGTACTTTTCTTGATCGAAAAACAATGTTGCTAAAGCCAAAAGTTTAATCGGACGTGATTCGTTTAAGGGTACCATTATATCAAGGAATTTCGGTAATATTTGCGACGTTAAAAACATAGATAAACCTGAATAGAACACCGCTGAAAAAATCGATTAAATAAAAAACAAAGATAAATTATTATTCACATTGTTATAGTAATATACATATTTTTCAATAAAAATTTTTAATAAAAAATAGTAAATGAGATTATATTCAATAATATTTAATAAATCCCAATGCATAGTTATCAGCGTGTTAAAAAGATTGTTTACCTATTATTGTAAAAGTCATAAGTTTTGTAATATAGGAACATTGCTGTAAAATTTTTAATTCCTCTTTACACTTTATCGAATCCCAATGATGGTTTATTTGCTCTATTAGTCTTTTTATCTATCGTTAACAATAATAATTATTAATTTCTTATACATATATGTTATTATGTATATATAATTTTATGTACCTATATATTTTTTTATTTATTAAACACACACACACACACACACACACACACACACACACACACAAAATAAAAATAAATCTGGAAATATTTAAATAGATATATACAAAATAAAAATTTTAATTTATATCTTTCGTATAGAACATTTTGAATATATTGAAAATAAACATTACAAAAATGTACAATATTTACAATGTTTTGGAGTTCATATATAAGAGAATGTAAAAATTAAAAAACTTACATCTTCAGATTTTATACAGAACGTAGTATATTTTATAGTAACCACTACACAAGGTACAGCAAATGATAGAAGTTGAAGAAGAGTCTCTAAATTAGATGCGCTTGTTATAATCTTTCCTACCTGTAATAATATATTTTATCAAGAAGTTCTTAATCATCTATAATTTCATTGTATATGTATACATGAGTGTTAATTATTATATAAACATTTTTACGTTATATTTTATATAAAAATGTGCAATATAAAATTAAATATGCTTAAATATTTTTCGTAATTTATACAATTACGTTCGAATTTCAGTTATTCAAAAGATTGTCCATTTGCACAAGTGCATAAATTTTGTTCACATATTATTATATAAAAGTTGTTCACATTCAAGTTGTTCGAATATAATATACCTAATAATAAGATTAAGATTAAAAAGGATAGAAATAAGAATACCTGTAGAAATATGGAAAACAAAAACAGTAGAGGAAAAAATATTCTTTGAATACGTCTATACACTGTAGCGTTATACGGCCATAGACCAAGTATGATTAACAGAATTTGATGGACTCTGTAGTAACCTTCGCCAATAAATCCCATCTTTTTGTGAAAGCTGAAGCACAACTGCGCCGGAAGACGACGAGAAAATCTACAATTCTACTTCCTATCATATTTTATTAAAGACTCTCGCTTTCTGTTCTTAAATTTTTATCGCTTCTCTTTTCGTTATTATGTGAAATGATGGTAATAATGGATACAGCAATAGGAAAGTTTATCTATTGCACTAGCGAGAGAAAAGAGTCGGCGATAAGTTGATCGATACATTTTATTTTCCAGCTAATATTCCTGTAATTATCGTGAAAATACCAACAGCGAAATAAAAATTATTCCGTAAAGTGTGCAAATAAGACGATAATATTGAAAAGAAAAAAATTTCTTTCTCCAGAAGTTGACCTAGGCGCTTTCATCATTTTGCGCTAGCGATCATTCCTCAGTTCCATTCGAGTGGTCATAGACGTTACTTTAATTCTGCTGAATAGTTGAATGAATAGTCACCTTCTGTATAACAAACGCAGATAATTATCCATTCGATCATTGTTGAATAGAAGGGAGATTGAGCACCGAAAACATGATTATTATCATCATGGAACATAAGATTTCAATAGAATTTTTTCAAAGTAATACATTGTCGTTCAAGTTCATGTATGTTCATTTTTAGCTCGCTTATTTTCTTTATAGATTACAAATTATTAAATAATCAGATTATAACCTTATGATATTTGTACGTATATATGTATACTTTTTTATTTCTAGAAAAAGGAAACAGTAAATTCAAAATTTTTACGTTTTTTGTTATAAAAATTAGCAAGCTGTTTTAATTAAATATGTTTATTGTGAATTAGAAAAAAGTGACATAATGAATAACGTTATAGTACTTGCTAAACAGTTTGAAATTAATAATAATAGAATCAAGGATTACACTTTTTTAATCAAGATCTTTGATCAAATTCTTCATTAAAAATATTTTATTAAAATTAATATGATTTTGTGAAATTCGTGTAATATGTGTGTCTTCACAAAATTATAAAATTGATGAACATATCTTTTATAATTAAAGTTACCATTGTAGCGAATATAAGTATAGCGAATATAGGTATAGCGAATATAGCGTGTAGCGAATATAGGAAATCTTGTAATAATATAGTAAGCCAAATAATGAGAGAAGAAGGAGTATTGAGAAGTGAGGCAAGAGGTCGAGACGTCGCGGACAAGGAATTCGGCAGTTAGTTGAGCTTTGAACGCTGACATATTTAGTCATTCAATTACGTCACCACGTAGAATCGAGACTAAAGATCCTCGATGAAGACTGGAGGAGCTCAGCTGATTGTATAACGGAGCATCGGCATTGGTATCACTTATTGGAGCAAGGAAGTGGAGTGGAGCGGTGTAGCCTATTCAACCTCTGGAGAGTTTTTATTGTTGGAAAATAGTCGGCGACTGACGTTCGTACGGCACTGCAAGGGGCCCGCGCTTCCCACCTATCCATCCTTGGACCAACCGAGAAGCTCTGTGAGAAGAGGCGACAACCACCTACGCAGATCTCTTTCTCATTCTCTCTGGCTCAACTACTCAGCGTAATACTTGTCAGCGTAATCTCAACAATCTTATTTATATTATTTCGGCAAACATTCTTTAATTGAATATTAAAATACAAAAATTATAATAATCTGATAATTAAAATCATTTTTAACCATTTATTATTCGAAGATAATATATTCCTCGATCTGCTCTATCCAAGCGACATAATTTCCGTTACATCATTATATGGAACATAAGATCGTGAGAAAAGAAAGCAATAAACTCATGGCCTAAAACAAAAAACATTATTTATGGAATTAATCAATATATAATTATTTTTATTAATGATATAATTTCCTACCGCGGCCAAACCTTCCAAACAGGGATTAAACATACCAGCAGCATCAACTTTATAACTTTTTATAGTTTTTCTGATCAAAAAGAGTATCAATTTTTGTATCTTTAACGGAGCATTGTACCATTTCGTATTGCATCTACATCAAAAGAAAGAATTAATTAATCTCTAAACATATCTTTATATAGAAATTATATAAATATCCTCAAATTGTACAATTTATAATACAGTATATCGTGCTTAAACAAAGTATATTCATTACTACATACATCATTTGATGGACATGATCGTCACGATTTATAAATTCTTGCCCAACAAAATTACCTATAACTAAAAATAAGGCAAGGAAAACCACATAGCAGAATAATTTAACAGTTTCTATCCTTTCCTGTTCCATCATTATTATTCGATATAGCTGTAAGTAAAGTCGATAGTTGCAATAATTACAAATAATCTTATAAAGCTAGCTTGATAATGATCATGTGTAATCATATACCACGTACGCGAAAGAGACTAACAGTTGCTGAACATATAGCCGCTATAATCATAAACAGGTATGATATTCCAAAGCTTGATTTTAATAACTCCGAAATTCTAATAGAATAAAAGTTTTTTGTTATTACTCGCCATCATTAAATCGCAGAAAGCTACAATATTTTATTTTTGAGCTCTTGCCAACACTCTATAACACTCGCATAACAGACATTTTTACAGAGATTAATAGTATACCGACTCAAGTGCTCTTCTATGGATGTCCACTGCAGCAGCTATTTTATCATGGAACATAATATAGCCTTTAGCTGCAGATATTCGTGAAACATCTACGTTTAACATACGTTCCATACGGTAACTATAAAATTCTATATGTCATGAAAGAGATAATATAATGTGGTATCTCAATTTACTATTATAATAAAACTATATCATACAGTTTTTAAATTCTACATTATTTTAATATATATTAAAATATATTAATAAATATTAATAATAATATATATACAGAGTGGGCCCAAACGTTCCAGCCAGACTTTGAGATTTTATAGAAAATTTAGTTCTGAACAAAAAATTTCCTATAAACATGGGTCGAAAAATGCTTCCTTAAAAAGTTAGCGCCTAAAAACAGTAAAACTTTAGAATAACGGACCCAGCTCCGATGACCTTGACCTTGACATATGTTGTCAAGGTCATCACCCTGAGTGACCTTCAGAATGTTTTAGCCGTCGCTCGATTTTATTAAAAAGTTATTAACAAAAAAAGTTTAGGAAATATAGCAGTTATTTTGAGTATCATATCCCACACACACACACACGCGCGCACGCACACGCCCACGCACACGTGCGTGTGGTCGTCCCGACCAACCGCCCGATATCGGAATCAGTGGCTCCGACAAGCCTACACACTGCCCGATCTGCAGGGTCCCTGCAAATCGGACCCTGCAGATTGTAGCGTGAGTAGCTCGTTTATTTCATATTTGCGTAACCACATGTGATTATGCGTAAAATGAGAAAGAAAACATTGCAAAAGTAGAAGTGGTAAATAATAAGGAAGAAGAAAATAAACAATACTGGAATCCGACTGTACACGAAATCGAATAAGTGCTAAAAATAAAAAGTCTAAAAATTGATATCAACCGAATAAAAAAATTTTATTCTTTGTCTAAAAACATTCTCTTAATCAAAAAGAAAATACAACCGTTGAATTTTTAGCTTAGAAGAAATAAAAATGAACAAAAGCAACGAGAAACTTTTTAATAAGAATCGTTTCTCACTTACGATGTACCTAGCAATTTTAAACATTCCGAAAGCGTGTAATGCGTTTATTAATGAGAATGATTCAGCAGCTATTCCAGCAGTCGATGAAAGAAATATTCCAATAGTTTCATGTGTCATTACGACATAGAAATATTTGTCGAAATATTTTGCCTGATGGAGAAGTATACGTGGACGAGACTCATTTAAAGACATTGCATTATCAAATAATTCCGGAATATATATAATAAAAATGAAGACGGAAATTCCAAAATAGACGCATACTAAAATTTTTTAAATTTTATTAATTTATTCAATATTGTCAAAAACAATAACTGTTGCCTCATGTGCAATCGTTTAAATTATTTATTACGTCAAATTAAACGAAGTTATAAAAATACTTCTTTTAAATAATATATAAATCGTATTTTACACAAGCAAAACAATATTTTCACAGTTGTTAATGATATATATGTTGAAAAAGAAAGACTTTGATAAAGGATGCGTGGCTCCCGCACAATTTAAAAAAAATCAAAGCTCGACTTAATAAAATTAAAAATTTTTTATTATATTTCGGTTTCTAAAAAAGATAACGTTAGCTTATTTACATCAAAATTTACATAATGGAAGACCGAAAAATTGATTGTGTTATTTTTAAGTTGCGTTCTGTCCAATACTTCAGTAAGACGTAATTATTTCAAATAACTCAAATTTAAGACAAAGTATTAAAATAATTAAAATTTTATTTAACACTTACTTGCTATACCTATCGTAGATCGTCTTCCAATATTAGCATATTTGTGCATTATATCAATCTCATGATTGTCTACCAGAATACTCCAATTACTTCGAACATGTTTCCGTAATTGTTTTATCTATTAATACATGCGATATAGACATTATTGTATATAGCAATTAACTTCAGATTAAATTATTACTGAACTTACATTTTCCGTAACAGAAGAAACAGTAATATATTTGATAAACCATATTAAAATAAGAAAATCGAAAGCTAATACTTCCAGAAGAAGATCAAGGCTGTATTCCGACGCGAATAATTTGATCAACTGTAAGCAACACTTACTAAGAAAGAGAGATGTGCGAATATTTTATAATTATAGAATTACTAGTAGATTCTGCGTATCTGAAAGAAAAATTATTTTAAAAAACTCATGCACACACAAATGCGTTTAAAATATACTCTAAATACTTGTGCTGTGTGTTACGTATCTTGTAGGTTATTATTATTGACAATAATCGCAAATATTGCGATTTCTTATATATCCAAATGAAGAAGATAAAATTGATATTCAATCAGACTGGTTTACAGTTGCCTGATGAGTCTAATTGAATGTGCGTAATCAGTCATGAAGAAAATGGGTGTCACTCTAAAACAGCTGTGTTATGAGATTCAAGTAATATGAAAATTATTTAAAAATTACGTTGAATTTATTTTAAGATCTTTTATATCCATTATACTCGCGATACTAAAAATTGGACTAAGTACATATATGATAATATTTAGAGCATATTTTAAATTGCCGTTTGTACGTGTATGTATGTGCGCATACGCGCGTGTGTATATAATGTTTTTTAAAATAATTTTTTCCTCAAATATACAGATAACATTCTTATGTAACAAGCTATGTTTATGGCGTGCATGTTTATTGCGCAAAAGTACCCCGAGCACGATTCGCAATATGTAATCATATCCAAAAATCTTCTAAATCTTATATTATATATAGCTTGCTTAATTAATTAAATAACAAAGATAAATATATGTTGAGTATGGATCTAAATTATCCCCGCAATGTATCGCGTTAATCGTGTAGCATAAAATGTATACGTATAAAATATTTTGACAGTATTACAAATTTCACGCAATATACTTATAATGCATACTCAAAATTATTCTATAATATTACATATCAAGTCAATATGTTTTGTATATGTAGAATTTGCTAACATTAATACTAAAAAAAACTAATTTCAATAATCACAAAAAACAAAGAGAAATATAAAAAAACATGAATATTTCAATTTTATTTAAGCACAAATCAAAATTAAATTATTATCTGTTTTAGAATATCCAATTTAAGTGTTTGTATTAAAAGAATTATTATCAAGCAGATATGGTTAAGTATATATGATGAATAAAAAAAAGCATATGCAGATACCTGAGCTGTTAAAATCGATATGTATATCAGTACTGATAGTATAACTTGAATTTGTTTGATGCTAGAATTATCATATGGCCAAAGTCCAATCGATGACAAAAGAATGTAATTGAGTCTATAGTACTTCTCCTCGAACTTCATTTCAGGTAACAGTCGAAGCGTTACTAAGAAACCATAGTCTATAGAAGTTTCGTTTCCCTTACCCTGCCACCATTCACTTAATAATTTTTTTCAGTATCGTAGTATCGTATTATCAACTTATCAATGTTACGGCACTTTGTCGTGAAATTAAAGATAAAAGCTACAATTGAAATTTAGATATATATATATATATATATATATATATATATATATATATAATATGCCTATATGCGCATACAAAGAATATAAGGTCCAAAATATAATTCGGAATAAAGAAAAAAGGTGCATACATTTTCCTCAATAGAATAACTATACCTTTGCACTATTATACTCTATTATAATAATAAGTGAATTATCGTAATTTATAGTTACGTGATGCATATTAATGTTCCTTATTTTTCTTATGTCCCATAGATGCGCACGCAAAGTGGAAAACAAGATATTTCAGACCAACAGAATGTACAGAATCGAGCATGCTGCATTATCTACATATTTCGTACTTCGGAATTTTTCGGGCGCAGAATTTTTAAGAGTACTTAAAACATAACAGTAAGTAATAATTGGAAGGATGCAATTCTTCAAAGAATAAAAGTGTAAATTGTATTCTATATATTAGCAGTAAACTTTTTCTAAGCATATGCTGAATTAAGAGAAACGTTTTAATTAAACTAATCTATTATCTATTTTAGAGGAGAAAAGATAATAAAGTAATAGTACAATAAAGAAAAGAGAGCGAAAATGGTAAAATGACTTGATTATACCAAAATCAGAAAATATATTTTTATTTCTAAAATGAATAATGCACAATATAAAATTGCTAGTAATACTACCGCATTACGAAATAATAGAATAACGATAAACATCATTCATAATTTTGAATGCAAAATTGTAACTTCGGATTTTTTAAGATAATTACATTCACGCGAAAAAAACGTGGAATAATTGAATAATAAGAATAAAGAAAGAAAGAAGAAAGAACGCTTCTAAATTTATTTCAAAAGACAATGATCACCATACATCTGTTCAGTTATGAAAAAGTATGATAAAAACTAAATTTGGTAGATAGAGATATATCGTACGTTTCAGTAATCTTACATTTTTATCCCGTCAATGACATTATGTTACACTGTAGTACAGTAGAAAGCAATATTTCTCCATTAGAGGATACATAATATCGTTAATTATACATAATATCGTATTTTAATAAGAATTTCTAACTGAGATTAGTTAGAAAGTTTGAATATTCATAATAATAAGTACACATAAACAATAAATAATATATAATGCATCGAATAATATGAATAAATATCATATGACTGTGCGTAAGAGTACATTCCATAACTAGACAATACGTATATTGAATGTGATATAAAAAGTAAAATATGTAAGACATAGCAAACATATGAGCATTAAAATATCTTTGATAACAGTGTTTATTATTTGATTCTTTTATTCTTTGCCATCTCAAATTTTGTCTTAATTACAGCAACTTGCCATCTCAATAAGCATATTGTGATGATAAATTATTATTTTCGTATTGAACAGAGAACAGCAAAATAAGAGAGTGACGCACTCGCAAGCTAGAATAAGTAATTAATTTTTTATACTTGTTGAACATTAAGATTATATAATTTTAAAAAGTTTTAATTTTTTACCGATGTAAAACCTTCTAATAATGGGCTATATAAACCACCAACATCTATGTGATAACTTTTTATGGTTTTCTGCATGATAAATAATATTTGTTTCTGTGTCCTCAACGACACATTATACCATTGTATGTTGCATCTTCAATTTCAAAAATGTTATTATATGTTTGTATCATATTATTTGTACTGTACATATTTATACTATACATATTTATATGTTTGTGATATACTATTTTATATCCGTTACTTACATTTTTCTGTAGACATCAGCGTCATGATCTATAAATTTCTGTCCAGCGTAATTAGTTGAGAACATGTAGATGAAATGGCAAATGACAATTATACTAGATTTTATTAAATCATGCATTCCGTTCGATGACATTATAATTTGAAAGAGCTGCCACAAAAGAAGATGCTTATTAAATATAATTCACTCTTTATGTCGTATGCATTCTATCTTGGATAAAAATAACTTCGTTACCAGAAACAAATTCACGCTCGATGAAGTTATTCCAAGCAATATTAAAGCCAAATAGGGTATCGCAAAAGTTGATTTGACAATTTCAGAAAATCTGTAAAATAAATTTATGACAGATTGCAAATTTTTACCTTCTCTCTTGTAATAAAACGATTTATAAAGAACTAGAGTCTATTTTTAATATAAAAAACCATCTATATGCGATAAAGAAAATTAACATTAAACTGTTTTATTAAAAAGTAAAATTATTTTATACAATTATAGGACAAATATGTGAAAATTAGTGAAGTTATAAAAATTATACAATAATTACTATTATACTATTATTTTTCTTATAATTGTAGATCTAAGAATAATTAAAAGTAGATACTTTTATTTTTAGTCTAACATATAACAATTTAATAATATATTTTTAACAAAATACAAAAAATATATTAATATGTGATTTCAACGTGTATTATTATGATACTGACTCAATTGCTCTCCTGTGACCATTTACAGCAGTTACTATATTGTCGTGAAAGATGCAATGCTTTTCCATGAATGTATTCGGCTCACTTTTACTGATTATATGCTCCATACGATAACTATAGAAACAAAAATGTAAACTAAAAGTAATGTCGCTTATCTATCGATTAAAAGAATACGCGATATTTACCTAGTTATTTTAAACATTCCAAATGCATGTATGGCAAGTGTTAAACAAAATGATTCAGTAGACAGGATTGTCATTGCAGCAATGATAAGTCCTACATCTAAATGAAATTGAATTGTGTGATAATATTTTTCCTGGTTAAAAAAATATTCAACTTGAAATAATAACTCAGGTCGTCGAGATTTATTTAATGGCATTACGATATCAAGAACACTTGGCACATACTGAAGGCAGATAATGCCGATTAGACATATGTAAATCAATGCTGAAATTATCGGACAATAAAAATTAAATTTTTCGATATAAAATATTTAATACTACTTAAATACCAATATTGTGATATTTTTATACACGATTATATACATTCAATTTGATAAAATTATGCTTAAGATTTAAACAAAACTATTACTACATGAAAGATATCATTAACTGTATCAAAATATTCATTTACTTGCTATACTTGTAGTAAATAATCTTGCCGTTTTTGCATATCGATGGATTATTTCAATTTCGTTATTATCTTTCAAAGCGTTCCAATCATTTTGAATTTGTTGCATTAATTCCTTTATCTGTTATTGATAATAAATAAGAATAATATAATTTTTCATCGCAACAGTTCTTATGTAAAAAAAGAAAATTTTTTTCTTTTGTAACATATTTGCATTAAGCTAAAAACAACTTAAAGTAAAAATTGAAACTTTTCTATATTTTCGCATTTAGTCGATCAGATCTAATTGTAAGATATATTTATCGCTAAGGGTATATGAGTTTGACCGTGCATACACGAGAACAAAAGAACTAGACAAAGAAAGAAATACTGCAATTATTTTCTGTCTTTTTCTGATCTTCACTACCGAAGCATTGCTGACATTGGATACAGTCGGTCTATTTTTATTAGATATGTCTGTAGTTCGGACTTTACTAAATCAAATTCAATTCGAGTTCGTTTGATCGACTTTGGATAATAATCCAAAATATTGGATATAATCAAAAGTATTTCAATTACCCGCAATTATTGAGCCGGAATCGGATTCGATGGATATAATCTGATTCGACTCGATTCGAATTTTACGAGTTCCCGACATACCTCTATTTATCATCATTTATTGTCATTTTTTACATTGTTTCCATTTTAGACTTTTTTTTCAAGAAAAAATTTATGAGAAGAGAAAAGACAATATATGTATATATAACAAAGTTTTTATGTTTTCATTCAGTACACACCATTGCTATATATCTGTGTAAAGCCTTATAATTTGTACTTTTCTCTTCTCTTAATTATTTTCATAAACTCCTTGGCATTATGACATTGACATGATACAATAATCTATAATAATTGTTAATAAACACTATTCTTATACTTACATTTTCTGTAACAAAATAAAAAGTAATATATTTTACAGTAAATAACATGAACGGCAAAACGGACGATAAAACTTTTAAAATGAGATCTATATCGTACTTCGTCATAATTAATTTTATTAACTGAAAATAACATACTTATATATTTACTGTATATATCCAAAAAATACTTAAATTTAAAAAGAAGGGGAATGTAAGTTCTTGATAATGTATGTACCGTGTATGTAACATTTAAAAATATAATTTCGGCACAAAATTAAGCACAAAAAATACATAAATAATTATCATACCTGAGGAAAGGTCACCGATATTAGAATAAAGGATGATATGATGCCTTGGATTTGTCTCAACGTAATATAACGATGTGGCCACAAGCCAATAGCTGACAGAAAAATACGATTAAGTTTATAGTAATGATCACTGCCGAAGTCCATTTCTTACAACACTGGAAGTATCTCTGTTCTCGAAGCTTATGTAATGCTTTGACCAATTGCACATACTTTATTACAAATTCTAATATTTTTTCTTTATAATTTTCCATGTCGTATTGTAAGAAAATGTTTCATATAAAAAATTATGGTGTTATTTTAACATTATTTATAACTGTCAAGTGAGAAAATAGTCTCAATGTTTTTCTACAGTAAGCCTAAGTTCGGCTGCTATAGATAAGTGGCAAATTATTAAAATGATCCTCTCTCTCTGCAGGCGCTCAACTATATATTACTTTCAGGAGATAATATCGCAAATATTCTCTACTTTTTGCATTTTGTGTCGGCGCAAGCGCAATTCACTTGTAGATTTAATCGACAGGTACAAGAGTTTATTATTGCGCAGACAGTCAACGGGTACACAACAGATAGTAAGCAGCTTGATAATGTTTCGATATGATATACAATAATATGATAGAAATATGAGTGGAATAAAACTTCATTAGAACTTAAAAGTAAAATTCGAAAACAGATTTAAAAAATTGCGCTTGAAGATGGGTTTAAAAACAGGTATTTTAATTAAATTATTACTACAATTTATATTATTGTTATTAAATAGAACATTTTTTATTTTCATAAAATTTAGTCCTTTAGTGAACAATGTTATTATAATTAATTGAATTAATTATATTTAATTGTTGCCAAATTAACAACATAATTGTTATTATACTTGAATCAATTACTTAATTTTCTTACCAAACTTTTTGGAAACGAGAAGAAATTAATAATCAACTCATAAATAATCAAATAATAATTAATATAAGAGCAAATGATTATTGAACTGTATGTATTGAAGTTTTCAAATAATAAAATATTATTGTATTGTTATAATTTATTATTTCAAATAATAGATTGTAAAATAAAATATTATTGTATTGTTATAATCTATTTTATAAATTTACATTTATTTACATGAGGAAAACATAATAGGTATTACTACAATGAGTACGTCTTGCCTACTTAAGAAGATCAGCGAACACATTTTTTAAAATTTAATTTGTTTTTTTAATTTATCAACTGCCCTGACGAAAATTGTTAGTGAGAGATTGTGTTTATATTTGTTTATGAAGAGTTTTATCAATGGTTATACTATTTATGAAGAGTTTTATAGATGGTTACACTGTTTAGAAACGCGCGTTGCAAATAATGCTGACAAGAACATTTTATAAATACTTACAAAACTATAATAGAAACGTTTGAGACTATGTCATTAAACGCCACTGAAACATTTCATAAGAAACATAGACGTGAACATCTCATAAACAATTCCATGTTTAAATTTCCATCTCATAAACAATTTAATAAATGTTTTTAAGCTCAAATGAAACATCTACTCAACACTTAAGCAAACTTTTTATAAACTTTCAATAAACATATTATTTTCGCCAGGGTGTTTATTACATTATTTATGCTAATATTTTAATCTTATACTTTCAAAATAATAATAAACCAAACTTTTGTAGTTTTGGACATATAATTAATTCATAGAATAAAGAACCATAAAGTAAGACACCGACATACTTAAACTCTAAAACAAAAGATATTCTTTATGTAGTTAATCGATACGGTAATTGATTAGCGAATTGATATATATTTTATTAATTTAGTAATAATTTCATACTGTGGCCAGACCTTCCAAACAGGGATTAAACATACCACCGGCATCAACTTTATAACATTTTGTAGTCTTTTGTATCAAAAAGAGTATCAATTTTTGTGTTTTCAATGGGGCATTATACCATTCCGTATTGCATCTATGTAATTGCAAATAAAATATTAAACATCATATAATTATAATAATAATAATTTGTATTGCATGATTTAAGAGAAGATATAAAATATTCTTAAAAATGTAATAATAGCAATCGTACTTACATCGTACGATAAACATGCGTATCACAATTTATAAATTCTTGCCCAGCATAATTAGCTAGAGTAAGATACACAATAAGTACGGCTATTAAGAAAACAGATTTAATTATTTCCAAAATTTCTCTTTCTGTCATTATTATTCGAGATAGCTACAAGTAACAGCGCATTAATTATATAAAAATTGATAATTTTGAATATAATAGATTTTTCAAGGTAAAACATTACAATTAAATAAAATCTTATGCTTTAAATGTCGCATACTACTCACGTTAAATAAATTGATGCTTGCCGAACATACACCCATCACAAATAAAATTAAATATGCTTGTCCAAAACTGTTCTTCAATAAATCAGAATGTCTTATAGAATAAAACATTTTATGTTATTATTCTTTCAACAGATCAATTAAAAAGCATAATTTTTTAAAACGTTATTTCAAGATTTAATTTCCAATAAGTTTAAATCTATGCTGGTGAAATCTTATTCAGATTGCAGTTTGAAATAAATATCGTACTGATTAATATGTATCCATTATTACGATATGAGCAATCATTTCAGAACTCTTGCCAATACTTATATTTGTGTATGTGAGGCAATTTTAATTGAATAATTTAATAACTTAATAAGTTAATGACATATAGCTTAAGATACTAACTCAATCGCTCTTCTATGGAAGTCCACCGCAGCGATTATTCTATTATGAGATATAGCATATTTTTTAGTAATACACATTTGTGGATTAATTTTACTTAATATATGTTTCATACGATATCTAGAAAGATTCATATATTAAATTAATGTATATAACACAGTACACTATGAATTTAATGTATCAAAAAAAAATTATACATTATTATTGAGAATATTCTAGAGCTATTTTAATAAATATTAATCGTATGTCGTAAAATAGAAACAAATGCAATAAAAGTTCTGCAGATACAAATAATTTTATCGGAGCTAATAAATACAACAAATAAAATATTTTATAATAAAATATTTAATCATAACCGTAATATAAAATGCTATATAATATAGCAAAAACAGAGAATAATAGATATATTTAAAATACCAAATAAAGAAACATTAATTTAAAAAATAGCCATCAATTCAATACAAATGTAGGTAAGAAACAAAGATATCTTTAATATGTGAAATAAGATAATGCATTTACCTAGCAATTTTAAATAACCCGAAAGCATGTAATGCATTTGTTAATGAAAACGATTCGGTAGCTATTATACAAGTTATTGTAACAAGTAATCCAATAGCTACGTATATTGATATAAAATAAAAATGTTTCTCATGATCGATAAAATATTCTGCAAGAAATAGCAATTCGCGCGGACGAGATACATTTAAAGGTATTATAATATCGAATAAGATTGAAACATATTGGGTAAAAATGTAGAATAAGCCGAAAATATACCCAAACACTGAAATGGTCAAAGTATCATTAATTCATTCAGCTATATAAAAGAGTATTTCCTATAGTGACAAACTTAAAAAAGTGATAGATCTGGTCAAATTTTGTTCAACAACTTTTGTTAAGTAATTCGGCAACGTCTTCTTAAGGCGCTAGACATCAGTTTTTAGCTTTATTGAATACTGCTTAATTTCTAAAAGGTTATATTAGAATGCAAAAATCATGTTTTTAAATTTTATTTAATTTTGTATTGCAGTGTTATTAAGTGTTCCAAAAATGGCGCCCTCATTACAAGCGTTATACCTATGATGCATTAATGACGGACCCTCTGAAAAATTCCAGGAATGTTACGGATCACGTCACATGCGTCCATTATTCTGTTAATAAGTTCATTTCAGGGATCATGTACATTCAAAATATGATTTTCAAAAACATTCATTCTAATCTAATCTTATAAAAATTAGATAGTATTCAACAAGGCTACTAAACTGACGCTTAACGCCTTAACCCCTTGAATGTGGAACTTAAAAATGCAAAAGAGGGTAAATGCAAAAAATGCTAAAATGTATAAAGTATTTCTATACATATATAGATTTAGATGATAATTTATATATAACGGTTTTTGAGGTTATTAAATACGAATTTGACATCAGAATTTCAAATTTCAAAATGGCGGATTCAATATGGCGCAAAATTCGTAATAAAATAGATCATATTATAATTTTATTTTGTGCATCTTTGTTTAATAACGTTTCCGAAGTTGTTAAATATGAATTTGATGTTAACACGATAAATTCAAAGATGGTGAATCCAGTATAGCAAAAAATTTCACGAAATTCCTAATGAATCAGTGTATATAAAATTTCTTTCATGCATTTATATATATTATGGTTTTTGAAGTCGTTGATTACGAATTCAATGCTAAAATTACAAATGTTCAATTAGCATTTTAAATACAAGAAATTTTGTAAACTTTATAATAAAATAGATTGTGTTTAATTTTTTTCATGATTAAAACATGGGTTTTTAAAATTTCAGAATATTATGTCAATATATTATGTTAAAAATGTATATTAAATTCGTTTTATTAAGAAAAAAATATTCAAAATCTATGTACTAGCTATGTAAAGCAATAATTTATAATTTATAATTTATAATTTATAATTTACGCCACAAAAAATGTTTATTTTATATCAAAGTTTTATTTTAGTTATTTAAAATAAGTTTTTCAAATTATAAATCTGCCATGTTAGATTTTCAGAAGCAAAAATCTCAATTTCAAATCTACGTACTCGTATCCCTTTAGTACAGCTATTTAAAAAAATTTATCGCATTTGTTTCATAAAATATTTTAAAATTTTATGATTTTCAAAGCTGCCATTTGGAATATGCGTTAATCAATTTTAAAATTTCTAGAAATTCAAAATTCTCGACTTTAAAAATTCTTAAGAAACCTTTTTCGAATAATTTTAATATTTATTTTTAAAAATTTATTAACTCCATGACGTCTATAGATATCATCCACACTCAGAGCCCACTTTGTTTATGATGTGTATAGACATCATGCACATTCGAGGGATTAAGGAGACGTCATTGGACACGAGCTACTTAATAACAATTGTTCAATTTGGCCACATTAAATTTGTCGCCACTTTCCAGAAACATCCTATATACAGGGTATCTGATAATAGATATAATACCGCTCGTGGGCAGGTAAAGTGGGCGAAATTGAATACAAAAGTCCTCTACCATTTTGCAATTTTTGCAATAATTTATGAGAAATTAATTAATAAAAATCAGCGTGCATCCTCGTGATTCGGCGAGAAGAGACAGTCTATTATTTACGTTGCTAGGCGCGCGGCGAAACATTGAGAGGAACGCTCTATTAACAAGGACACCATTCGTGCATAGCCTTCATTGTTGATTCTTGGATCTTTATTAATTAATTTTTTATTAATTATTGTAAAATTGCAAAATAGTAGAGGACTTTTCTATTCAGTTTTGCCCGCTCTATCTGACCACAAGCAACACCTATTATTATTCGATTCTATATATATATATATTAGGGTGTTTCAAAAAAATTTTTTTTTTCATTCCAGCTAAAAAGTTAGCTAGTGGGGAGATAATAATTACCCTAAAATGCCAACTCCAATAGATGTCATTTAGTGGTTCCACATTTGCCTTGAAATTTTCCCAAACAATTCAAAATTCAGTCTCAGTGGTTACTGTAGATCGTGTTGATAACTGCTAAAACAAAGTAAACTAAGAACGTAGTGGAAAAATAAATAAAAAAGGGCGGTTCTTGCATATTTTCAATTTTTATCTTTTTTTTAACATAAATAATACAATTATTATTTGAACGGCTATTTTTCATCTTTTAGCTTAGGAAAAGAGCAAAAAAATATTTTGAATTGTTTTAATTGATTTTGATGAAGATAAGTCGAATTTATTGAGAAAAAACCGTATACCCCGTGTTATTTAAATGGAAAAATTTCAAGGGGAATGTGGAACCACTAAATGAAATCTATTGGAGTTGGCATTTTAGGGTAATTATTATCTCCCCACTAGCTAACTTTGTAGCTGGAATGCGGGCGAAAATAAAAAAAAATTTTTTTTGAAACACCCTAATATATATATATATATATATATATATACATATATGTATATATGTATACATATAATATCAATTCTTTAAGCTATCTTTATATAAATGCTCAAATTATTTTTTATTATCAGTTTTTAAATTTAATTAACTTAAATTTAATGGAATTAAATAAAATTTGTATTTTCAATGTAATGTACTATTTGAGTCTTATCGTTAGAGACGAGATAATCGATTATAATATAGAACATTTCATCGAGTAATCAGAATTTTTCACCCATCATTCATTGATCAATAACGTAACGTGTCCTTGTTCAAAATTATTTCTTTTAATCGCAAGTTGTACAAAATGATTGTCCCGTATTTAGACTATGCAATAATTTTGATTCAATAATTTAGCAATACTCATATAAACAACTAATTCTATATATATATATATATATATATATATTAATATATATATATCCAAAGTTAAAATAACTAAATATTTATTTAGTATTTACTTGTTATAAATATCGTCCATAATTTTCCGTTGCGTCCGTGCTTACATATTATCTCAATTTCTTTATTATCTTTCAAAGCATCCCAGTTATTTCGAATACGTTCCCGGAATTCTTTAATCTATTAATAAATATGATAAATATTATTGTAGTATATAATAATTATATTCAATTAATTGCTCTTGAACTTACATTTTTGTAAACAGCATAAAATGTGATATACTTTACAGAACATATCATGAAAATAATATTGTAAGATAACACCCTTAAAAGAAGATCAGAACTATATTCTGAGATATATAATTTCATCCACTGAAATGATTGCAGTAAATAATAAAGGTCTAACAATATTTAATATTATAATGTATAATAGAACACAATTGCTAAAATACTGAGAATACGAGATAAAAAATTTATAAGCTTATATATAGATCAATGCTACTGCATTGAAGTACTAATAAGAACTACTACATAAAGATAATTATTACTATGTTGTATATGTATTTTATTGTAATTATATTATAAATAAAAATTACATACAACAAATACAAATACCTGAGTACTGAGAAATGATATAATTATCAATAATGATAATGTGAAACGAAGATATCTGATTTTGAAATTACCGTATGGCCAAAGACCAATCCCTGATAAAAGAATATGATTCAGTCCGTAATATCGTTCTTCAGGGAACTCCATTTCAGATGACAGTTCATATACCACTGAGCATGGATAGCTTATAGAAAATATGTATCTCCTCATACCGCGATGGTTTTCGTAATTATTTTTTTTCCTTCCTTAACTTTTCTGTAACACCTATTTACTATAGTAAAGATATAAATAAGTAATTTTTAAAATACTTATATATCCATGTAAGTAAAAAGGGAGATAAGATAATAACAAGAAGAAGAAAACGCGCGACTCATTTCTTCGCGGAAAGGATTATACTTACTTATATACTTATTCCATTAAGAATGATAAGTAATAAATAGTAAATTGTCAAGTTGCATTATTCAGTACACGGAGCACATTTTCTGTATTAGTCGTCTCTTTGCAAGCGCATGTGCAACAGAGTAAAGTGTTACTCCGATGAAACTGATATATTTATATGTCAAATAGCAAAAAATGCATTGTGATACTTTGACTGAAATGTATCGAGTTTGTGAATAACAAATTAAAAATTTTAGTACCGTCAATGAAAACCATGTGTATTGTGGTATCTATTAAAAGAAAATTAAATTCCAAGAGACAAAAGCCATTAAATTGTCATAAAGATTGTAACATACAAAATTTTTTCGAGAAAGTTTATTTTTTCATTAAAACTATATATTTAATACATAATATATATTTAATATAAAACAAATATATAATATATATTTTTATGTAATCTTTTGTGAGAAATGTAGTATATTTTAAATTATTTTTTAATACATATTTTAGGTTAAAAAATATTAATAATATCTTTATTTTTTGCCAATAATATTTTGCATTTATATTCACATATTCTTATAAACGCCTATATTGTGACTTATGAAAACTGTCCGGCATAGCTGCCGCAAAATACATAAATGACATGGATAGCTATACATAATAGAAGATTTTAATAATTCGTTGGGATCTTTTATAACAATCATCTAAAAATCTACAGCAAATTGAAAGATCATAGCTTTTCTACTGTAAACTTTTCACATAATTAATATTTATCATTCACGCGATAAATTAATAATCAATAAAATTGCTATGATAGCAAGATAAAAAAGATATTGTTTAGCTAAACCATAAAATGGCGTAAAGTATTAAAAATTACTCAATGCAAAATATAATTAGTATTTTAGTAGAATTATTATAATATGCAATATGTGATTTTTTGGTCAACAAAATAAAATTTCGTTTCTATGCATAACGTATATTCTAAAGCAGTGCTGTCAGTTACTTGCAACTTTCGGCCGGATTTCGTAGGTCACGCCTACCGCTCCCCTCTTACCGCGCGCGTCTTAGCGACCGCGCCACCGAACGCTCGTAACCTCAGGCGCGTCACAAATGTAAATATAGGCCGCGTTCCAAAATTGACTGCCAGTACTGAAAATCTATAGTTCACGTTACGTATATTATAGATTTT
>NJRP01000123.1:263118-277909 GCA_003063835.1 Aphaenogaster floridana | reverse complement strand
TCAAGGTCATAGGAGGTGGGTCCCCTGATCGGTATATTTACCCTAAATTGTATAGCATATACATATACAATTTTTTTATATTTTGGAACTTACAATTATGTGATCGCATAATATATATATTTAATATATATATGATACAACGTAATACAACATAAAATTGCTTAAATAACATGTAAAATAAGTTGAAAAAAGAATTTCTCTGATGTGCAAAATAATTAGTAACATCAAAAATTACCTGAAATCCAAATATTTCCATTTGACAATATTAAAATAATTTGTACAAGAATACACTCTACAAATAAAGAACTTCTCTTTTGAATAATTATTTCAAAATTATAGAATAAATCACCGTAAAGTAAGATATTGACATGCTTGCAAGCTGTAAATTTATATATTAGTTTAGATGAAATTTAAGATATAACTATTAGAGACTCAATTGTATTTATTACCGTAGAAAATCCTTTCAACGAGACTACAAATATTCCACCAAAAACAAAAGAAAAGTTTTTCGAAGTTCTCTGCATTATGAACAATAACGATCTTTGTGCGTATAATGGTGCTGTATACCAGTATGACTCATATCTACATGAGAGAGAGAGAGAGAGAGAGAGAGAGAGAGAGAGAGAGAGAGAGAAAGAGAGAGAGGAGAGTAAAAATTTCAACTATAAAATGTTAAATGTTTTTACATAAAGTAGTACCATACTTTCAAATTTACAAATCTTATTTTTTATATATCTTTAAACATATATTTTTTAAATGCGTTATATAGCAAACGTCTTTACAATGCACGCTACTTACGTCGTGTTAAATACCTCGACGTAATGATCCGTAATTATTTGTCCACCGTAATTTCCTAGATACATATAGCAGTATTGTACGGTTACAAATATAAAGGTTACAAACAATTCATTCATGTTACGTGTGGATAACGCGATGAAAACCTAGAATTATATCTGATGTATAAAGTTAAAGAGTCCAAAATATTTTTTGATTAATTATAGAAATAGATTGACTAATACGGTCCAATTTGAGAACTTACCTGAAATATATTAACAGCTAACGAAATCACTCCCACAGAGAGTAATACGAAAAAAAGTACTTTCATATCAGACACGATCATATCAGCAAACCTTCAACAATGAAATAATATAATATCGAATTTATATACATATATGTATATTATACATATATATATAATTGGGATATTCATAATTATGTTAAATATAGTATAAATGACCGAAATATTGAAGTTGTGTAAAAATAAAAAGATGAAGTTTTATATTAAACTATCTCATCAATTTAGATCAACAAGTTACAATTCAAAATTACAATATTTGTTCCGAATCTTGCTCTAAAGTCCAGTTTTAAATCTTCACTTAATGATATTCGAATAGTATAATTTGTTATTTACAATACCTGAATAAAAAATTGATAGTACATTTTAATGATAAATAAAACTTTAAAATAAAAATTTTTCAATTATGAAAATAGTATAAGAGATCGAGATCAATTCAATATTTTGAATAATTGTCTATTTAAAATATATTAATTAATTATAACAAACGTTAGAAGTATAGTTGTAGACCATGCTTTTTAAAAATTTAATTATACTTATTAAAATTTGCTCAAGAATACTAACTCTATAGCTTTTCGATGAATATGCACTCCGTTGATTATTTTTTTGTAAATTACGTGATCTTTTTGGGAAGATGATGTTTCTATAGGATTCTCGGTCATTGCATCTGCGATACGATAGCTGTAGACATATGTGATATTTAGACAATCTTTAAATGTTCAGAAGTTTGTATTCTAACCAAGAAAATTATCTCCGCGTTTAAAATCCTACTTCTACTAATAATACAGAGATTAATATTGATTAGATATTAATATATATATGTGTGTGTTTGTGTGTGTGTGTGTGTGTGTGTGTGTGTGTGTGTATGTGTGTGTGTGTGTGTGTGTGTGTGTGTAAATATATATAGATATATATAATATTACCTTGCAATTTTGAACATTGCGCAAGCATGAAGAATGTAATTCAAAAACATAGTTCCGACGGATATCATCATCATCATTGCTATTGATATAGTCACAATAGTATGTAGTAAAAGCCAAAAAAAGTATCTTTCTTCATCGATAAAACATTCCACTAAGATATAGAAATGTCGTGGTCGAGATGAGTTCAACGGTATTATTATATCCAAAATCACTGGTAGTATGTGGCCTATTATTATAATGAATATGCTTAAAGCAAAGAGATCTAATCAAAATTGTAAGAAGAATTATTTCTTTGATATATTTTAAATGCATCAGAAACAATATTGTCTGACATATCATCCTTACGTAATATAAAAATTGTAATTCGCCGGGAGAATTTAGAATACTTTTCTAATATTGCAATTTCTTGTTTATCCTGAATTATAGTCCAGTGGTACCACATTAGATCCGTGAGATGTTTTATCTGTGATAAAAATGTATCTTATTTAATTTTATGGTAGGCATTACGATAGGAAGCATGACTTACTCTTCGGTTATGATAGAAAAAGGTGCCGTGTTTCAAGATAGATACAAACATGGGAAGAATAATCGATAACACTTTCGTGACTAGGTTTATAGTACATTCTGCGCTGAGGAAAGTTGTGAGCTAAAATATTTTGTATTTTTATAATATGCAATAGTTATTCGCGCTTATTAATATATCAATGCATCTTCTATGTAATTCTTGCCTACATATCTTTATTTTCAAATTAAAAATCATTTTTATGCCATTGCAAGTATAAAGCCGTCATCGTACCTGAAGCGCTATAAATGAGAATATAATGGTGAGGTAGAATATAGCTTGAATGCATCTGAACTTTGACTTCTGATAAGGCCACAAACCGCATATTAGCAAAATCAATCGGTTCACATTATAGTACTTACTCGCAGAGACGAACATCTCTATTCGAATGCCAAAACTCGATTGTAAGGCTATCGCAGAAATTATACTTTTTCTCTCTTCCATGATGTTGCATTATATATTCCACTTATTTTCCTATTACATTTTCCGTAAAAGAAATCGAATGTATATCCTCAATGCGAATAAATGATATAATAATTTAAAGAACGAATAGTCATTTTTTTCTAGCACGATGGACAATTGCGATCAATTTCGATGTGTATTTATGTATAATTTTGCTGCAGCTTCTAACTGACACGAATAACATCGCGAAAATTTCTCGTGACTACAGTTCGTTTTATTATTGTTCAAGACGTCGCAAAAGATATCGTACTTTTATTTTATGTTATAAAAAATCTTATACTTGTGTAATGTATTATTTGAAAGTAGGTATAAAAATGTACGAATAAATTCGGTAAAGTATGACAATTGATTTTCTTGGTGATACCTATCGTATACTTATAATTTTGATGGAATATTATTAATCCAACTCGTGCAATTCGTTATAACTATATTATTTTTGTCATGATACATGTTCATCACTGCGTAGAATAGATTACCATAAAGTAAGATACCGACATACTTGTAAGCTGAAATCGTGATTTTTAATCTTTTATCATATAGTATTATTATTTACATACATATATTGTTTTTAGAATTGGTTATATTTCTATAAGAAACAAAATAATGATATTGTACAGAGACTAATAATAATTTAAAACTATTAATATGCAATACGCAAGATCGCATAATTAATTAAATGCTTACATAGATTGATTATGAATTTTCTCACCGTAATAAAACCTTCTAATGAAGCAACATATATTCCTCCAATAACTAAACCAAAATGTTTTGTATTTTTTAGCATTGAAAAAAGAATTAATTTTTGCACTTGTATGGGTGCCATGTACCATTGTATATGATATCTAAAAATTTATTTATGATATGAACTGTTTATTATTACACAAAATATATCTTATCACTAAATTTGTTGCTAATAATTAATTATGCAGATACACAGATTATGCAAAATTTTGTAATTTGTATACTTACAACATTTTTAATACATCTGCGCTATGATCTGTAATTGTCTGCCCACCATAATTCCCTATGAAAATGTAAAAAAAATGAATAATGACATAGAAAGTAGATATCGCCAGTTCATTTATGTTATCTACAACTAATGCTGCTTGTAGTGCCTGGAATTAGCACATTAAAGCAAAATATATAAAAATCTGTGAAAGTAATAGAATCAATATGATCAATTTTCTAAAGCGCGATTAGATGTTACTCACGTGTAATAAATTAATGGCCAACGAAATTACACCTATTGCAATCAAAAAGAAATAGGACTCCTTAAAGCTGTCTAAGGCACGTTGCGTAAACCTTCAAAACACCAAAAAAATTCAATATCTATTCATGAATCTTGTAAACGTCATAATTTCAGCGAAAGAATAACGGTCAAATTCTGCATTAAACGAATTTACCTCATTTGTATTATTCATTGTTTGAAAGGAAAGATTAGATATTATATCATGAGTAACAGAGTATACATAAAAATTATTAGAAGAAATAATGATGAAATAAAATTTTTAACATAACAATAATATAATTGAGACTTCCGTACAATGAATCCAAGTTTCGAAGGTATTCATTCTAACACGCGTGTACTATGCTTGCAACGAGAATGATTACTCTAAACCAGGCATGGCCAACCTTTTTCGATTCGCGGGCCACATTCAAAATTTTCAAACTTTCCGCAGGCCGTACTCAGAATCAAGATGTGTTAAATTATTTATTTTTTATTTTTTATAAGCAGTTTTAAAAATGTTAAAATTTTTTTATTTTTTACAAGAAGAAATACTAAACTGTTTTTAATGTTAAATTTAAATTTAAATTATAGTTTTATAAGTTTAGTTTATAGTTACAGTTTTTTCTTTAATTTTTTCTTTAGTTTAGTTTTATAGTTATAGTTTTTTTTTGAATTTTTTTTTCAAAATATTGTCGCAAGCCGGATGAAACTGCTCCGCGGGCCGGATTCGGCCCGCGAGCCGTAGGTTGGCCATGTCTGCTCTAAACTGTAAATGATTACTTTAATTAATACCGACTTCATAGCTCTTCGTTGAATGCTGACGGCGCTAATTAACTTCTGACACATCAAACGATTTTTTTGAGAAATTGACATATGTAAGATGTTTCCATCCAACGAATGTTCGATACGATAGCTATAATAAATACATACTTCATGTCACAATTAGAACATATTCTGACAAACATTCGACATAAACATCGAAGATTTCTACCAAGTAATTTTTAACATCGCACAAACATGTCGCATGTAAGCTAGAACCATCGATGTAGTGGCTGTCATCACGAAAACACCTATGAAGATAGCTATAAAAAATAAGTAGATATATCTTTCTTTATCAAGTTGTTGCATTGAGACACTATCTTGTCTTAAGAAAGATTTATTGGCTACTGCAGAATTATTGATGGTAATCGGAACAAGATGCATTAGCACAAGTAAAAGCCAGCTTAAGAAGGCGCTCACTGAAAAATGCCTGAATTTGCAAAAAAAACATTTATATAAAGCAGATTTGCTAAACAACGTAATTATAAATCTGTCTATATCAAAAAGGATCCATTTAGGAAGTCTCTTACGAAGTAAGGCCTCTGTAAGCCGCCTCGTAAACTTTCCATATCTTTTTGCTATCTCAATTTCCTTAGAATCTTTTAGTGCACCCCATTCTTTGCAAATCTGGTTTAATAGTTTTCTTACCTATAACACACGATATTTCCTTTGCAAACATCAAACGATTAAATAAATTAAATTTTTTAATTTAAAAGGAAATATATATTTCGTTATCGTTTATGCAATCATATTTAAGATAGTTTTTTAAAGTGTTTAAAATAATCATGTTAAAAAACAAGTAAAAGCTGATTAGATTTAATAATATTTTTAAGCGTGCGCGCGGATGTGTGTATGTGTATCGTATCGTATCGTATTATATTATATTACTCCATTTATATAACATATCTTTTTTTAAAGTAAATTCTTATGGATTAAATATTTTTATAAATGTGAGATGAAGAAAAATGACTCACTTCTTTTGGTTTAATTAAAAAGGCGATGAATTGTAGAATGCATAGAATAGCAGGAAAAATGTCCGAACAGATCTTCAGTGCTAGCTTGAAATTGTATTCGTAAGTAAACAATAACATAAACTAAAAATAATAATATGAAGATATGAAAATTATATGCGATAATCAACGTTTAAAATACTTCCTTTTGGTCAGATTAATGTGTACCTGATAAATTATGAAGGAGACAAATATTCCTAATATGATTACGGCTCGTACGTACCGAAATTTCGTATTTTGATAAGGCCATAAACCGCATATTAATAAAAGTATTCGATTAAGATTATAGTACCAACTCTCAAGCACGACCATCTTTCCATGGATGCTAAACTGTATATGCGCTCGAGAATCTTTTTCTCCCCTCTCTAAAGTGCTAGATATAATCGTAGCGTGATGCAAACAATAATAATAATAATAATAATAATAATTGCAGAATTATCCGAAATTACATGTGAAGCACGAGGGAAGTTTCGATCGATTATCTATTACGTCTCTCGATATTCATGCAAGAGAGAAAATAGATACGAATTAACTAAACACGCAACGTATAATAATAATTTTTGAAAGGAAATAAAATAAAATTTGTGAGACATGTTCTAAGCTAGCACGAACAAACAAGCAATGTTAGATATTATCATTCAAGTTCGAACTACTGTACGTTGCGTTACTCCATTTTATTAATATTTTGATTAGTATGGAAAAATATCATAAAATCATGGATCAAGAAATGCAATCTTAGAGAAGAGATATGCTAATGAGTAAGAAATAATAAAAAAATACTGCAATAATTATATTTTATAAGACAATCAAAAAGCGTACTACAATTTGAAAGATGGATAAATAATCAAATAATATTTTAAAGTTAAACAATATTAACCATCTTATGCGCAATATAATTATTAATATACTTATTCTTATGTTGACTCGTATGTCACAAAAATTAATTCAACATTTTAAAAGTGTAAAATAATATTGATAAAAAGCATATCCAGGTGTAAAGAAGAAATAAAAAAAAATTTAAATTAAATTCAAAATTATGCTTAATGATTAAATGATAAATTCAGAAATAGAGCTCGCCAGAATCTGTTGTGTATATTAAATAAAAAAGCGATATGTAATGAAATAAAGTGTTATTTATTGATAAATAAATAGCGGAGAATATTATTTTATTTCATTACATTATATCTTTCTACTTTACCCTACTGCGGGAAATTCCTCTATGTGTATATTACTACGAGCAGCTCTATGCATCATATTATGAAGTTACGATACGGAGTAAATTACCATCATGAAGGATATTGACGTGTTCATGAGCTATAACAAATAATCCACTGAAGCCGATAACATGTTAATCGAAGATCGCTATCGCATTCTCAATTTGCGCTCTCATACCGAGGTAAAGTTTTCCAGTACTAAAATATATATATAGCCAAAAATTGGTACAACACCTTTCGAGGAAATTTGCATCATAAACAACAATGATTTCTGCACTGTCAAAGGTGCTTTGTACCATAGTGACATGTATCTAAAAAAAATTTATTTTATTACATATACATATGTATATACAGGATGTCTCATAATTCGTAGATCATCTCTCGTGGACAGGTAGAGTTAAATTGAATCGAAAAGTTCTGTACCATTTATAATTTTCGCAGTAATTAATGAGAAGTTAATGAATAGACTGCGAATGTTTACGCATTTAAAATATGTCAAAATATGCAAAGAAAATATGTCAAATATTCAAATATAATATATGAACATATGCAGAAATATACCGATATATGAATGAAGTATGTAGGATATGCAATGAGGGTATTGGAAATATGCTATAATAATGTAATGTTTATATATATACATATATATATATATATATATATATATATATTGTTGTTCTTTTACAACGGGTTACGTATTTGAGACGTTCAAGATCACTAACACGTCTCGCATTTGTTGTCATTTCTTCAAAGAGTACTTGGAAATATGTTTGCTTACATTAGCATTTTTAGTAAATTTATTAGTAACGAGATGTTCGAGCGTTTAGTAAATAAGCAATACTAGATTTTATGAAATAAATATAATAAACGTATACATATATGACATATGCAATATAGATAGCAAAAGTAGGAAGTGCAACCAGTAGATGAATAATATTTTTAAATTTTTTGTGCACGGTAAAGTAAACAAAGACTCTACCCGTTTCTCTACTTCGTGTGTATACGACAAAGTTTCTTTAATTCTTCTACGATAAGAGTATCTATAATTTCCCTCTCAAAGTACACTAAATGCATTCTACAGTATACGACTTTTTAGAGTTTTATGTTTTTATTTCGATTAGGAATATATAAATCCGATAGCCGTATATAATTTCTAACACCTGTAGAGAACAATAAAGGTTGGCTACATTTTTTTTACTAATATAAGATATGTAACTAAGGCAATCGAGAAACAGTATTCGGACCCAATTTAGATACTGTAGGAGCAAACAAGCTTTCTCATCAAAGGTCTTTTTTACTTTGTTACTGTTGATTACTACTTGCTAACATTGAGGAATGTAGAGAGACCGATTGTAGCTTTCTCAGTTGCTGGAATGTGGAATGCTTGTTGCATTCTTCTCTGTTATCTGGGATGCTTTTGCATATGTTATTAAAAAAATATATGCTAAACATATGAATTATGCAAAAAATATGCAAAATAAAAAGTACACGTTTTTAAAACCCTTAAAGACAAAACAAATTTCTGTTCAGGTCCCACTTTATTATCAATTTTCTATAAAAAATATGCATTTGCATAAATATCCGCAGTCTATTAATGAATAACGATTCGCGAATCAGCATACGTCCTCGCGATTCGAACAAAAGAGACAGTCTATTGTGTTTACGGTTACTAGGAGCACGGCGAGGCATTACATACTTTTTTTTGAAAGACAACTATGTGTTTTCTTTACATCAACTAATTCATCTCGTTATTCTGTGCATAAAAGTATTAAGGTACGGTTATAAAAAATGAGTAGTTTACTAGATATCTTATGTTTCATGTCAAAATATGTCAATATTCAAATTTGATTATCTCGATAACGAAGCATCATATGAAAAAATTTTAATCTACATTTTCGATTTTTTTCAAGAGGTATCATCACTTTACCAGTCGTACCACAATTACTACACCATCCTATAGATATTACTTTCGTACATATATAAAATTTATCTATAATAATCCTATACAAATAAGAATAGACTTTATAAATTTATTTTTGTATAGTTTTGTATGAAAAGTATGAATTGTTACTCACATTGCATTAAATAATTCATTAGCATGGTTTACTATCTGTTGTCCTACAATAGAACCTCCGAAGAGATAAATCTCATGCCCAACCAACAAACCTATTGCCATTAGAAGTTCGATAACATTATCCATGCATGTTATTGCGTGCAGCAACTATTAACAAATTAGTAACAAAATGATTGAAATGAAAAACTTTATTATGAAAAATTATTTGGATTTAAGTGTGTGTGCGCACATGTGTGTATAAATATACAGGGTGGCTCAAATAAAGTCTTACAAACTAATATCTCAAGAACCACTGGATAAAAATAAATGATACGGTGATTTTCTTGTTATAATGGAACTTTTAAATGTGTTACAATTGAATTTTGGGAGTCATCCCGAGGGGGCAACTTTGAAATTTTAAATGGTACCTTATGAAAAAAGTAACATAATCGCATTTTAAAAACCAAGCAATTTTCACTTGAAATATTTTTCTCTAAAATCACAGTATTAAAAGTTATGGGTCATAAAATGTAAAGATTTATTTATACGATATCGATTGATTTATAAATCCAAAAATTAAATATTCGTTTCCAAAATTATTTTATTAAATGTTCAAAAAGATATCTATGTAACTTTATTTGAGCCAATCTGTACATGTATACAGGGTGGCCCACCGAAAACAAAACAAGCGTGTTTTTTGGCATTTAACCTAATTTATTCGAAAAATGTTTGGACACGTCGACTTCAGTTGCAAGGAGGACATGTTAATTGGCTATTTCCGTTCATCAAACTTCAACCCCATAAGAGGAATTCATTTCACCATAAAAATTTTAAATGGCAAACTGTGTCTCTAGCAACATATTATTTGAAAGTGCGTTAAATTCTCTTTACAATAATGTTTTATTTTTTGAACTCCGATCATTATTTCCCAAAAAAATATGCTCCAAAGAAACTTTACTAAACTAGCAACTTATATAATCGTGCCGAATATAACCAAATGTTTAATATAAATAAGTACAATAATTTAATAAGAAATTTTTAGAAATGCGTGCGTAAACATTACAAGAAATTAACAGAAAAATAACTGAAAAGTAATGACTCATTATTTTTTTAGTAACTATAACTGTAACGTGTGTGTGTTATTTTTCAGAGTCGGTAACTAATAACGGTAACTAGTTTTTTTTTCAGAGAAAAAACTGTAACTGTAACTAACTACTTCTACTAACTACTACTTCTAAGTAACTTTCCCAAAGTTAAGTAGGAAAAGGGCCAATAATCGAGCAAAAAAGAATGTTATAAAAATAATATATTACTCAATTAATGAGAACATAAAAATACGGTACGTTTCGACTATACTCAGTCTTCATCAGCCGTTGAATAAATTAAATCATAAAAATGAGCAAATTAAATTAGGACAAAGAACAAATAAATAAATAAATTGTCGAAACATATTTAGCGAAAAATTAACATAAACAAATTAAACTTTAAATTAACTTTCCCAATTCTGGTGCGTACGCGCGCGCGTATGCGTGTGCGTGTACGTGCGTGTGCGCGTGCGTGTTTGTACGTGTGTGTATAGTGCATTAGAAACAGCATTAATTTATGAGATTTTAATTATGTTTAATTTTGTAAAATACATATTACAAAGAAAAAGTTACTTACTCTGTATAAACATGTAATTAAAGAACATGTGCCTACCATTAGCACAATAAAAAAAGATATTCTGTAATTTGATGTCAACAATTGAAAAAGCCTTGAAAACAATAAATAAAATAATAAAACTTTTTATTATTAAAGCAAAAATTAAATAAGTTTGTCATATTTGGTTTTAGATACTTGCTTCTGTGCATTTTGATGAAGTTCCACTGTTCTAATTATTCTTTCGACAATTACGTTTCTCTTGTTAGAACACGCTATAATCTTTTTATCCACAGACTGTTTTATTCGATAACTGATGACATTAAATTTCCGTTTAGCTGTGTCAGCAACGCGATTATTCATTTTCTTACTGTATCATTCTTTGAGATTAAAAAAACCGGGTTTTTTAAAAAGGGGTAAGAATCTAAGTAAAAAATCGGTATTTTTGGGTAAAAAACTGTTTTTTTTGGTAATTTTGAAAAATAGTGCCAGTTAAGCCAGTTTTCTTCGAACAAAAGGTAGTATGGAAAGTAAATTAGTTTTGCGGTCAAAAAGATGCGTTTTCAGGCTAAAATACAAGCATTTCTAAAAATTTAAAGCCAGAGAAAAGTGAGGGCCTAGCGTCAAGCTGTATTCTTAGTAATAGAAGCACTGAAGTAATCAATCAATAATCCTCAGCACTACTGTGATAAGAGGTATAAAAATATATAATCGGTATTTTTAAAATTCGCGCTCTTCTTCAGATACCAGCATTCCCAATGGGCGCATTCAGCAGAACAAACCGCTTAGTAGCAATCAAACGTGATTAGCTCTTACTTTTAGAACCAACAAATCAACGTCGAGATTTAGCGGAAAATCTAGTAATGTTGCCCAACCTTATCCCAATTCTCAACTACAGAAGATCTATACCTCTTCAGTAATCAATTTCAATGGAAGTGGCTGAGCTAATTATTACTTCGCATTTGTTTAATCAATTGAGTTTGAATATCTTAAAACAAGTTAATTTTGATTTTTGATAATTCAATACTATTTTTTGATGTTCTTCATTTTTAAAGTTTCATAAAAGTTAGAAGAAAACTTTCTTAAGCATAGTTAAACTGTTGTTATTTCTGTTATTTTGTGGACTAGAAGTGAGAATAATACAGGACATGGAATCTGATACCTAATTTTAGTAAATTTAATGCTGATTTTCCAAAGCCGTGCATAAAAAATTAATAAACAAGCCGAACAAGCGTCAAAATTATATTTTCGCTCTAAATTTTTGAAAATAGACATTCTGAGTAATTAATGGGGTAAAAAACCCATTTTTGGAGGAGTAAAAAACAGTTTTTTACCGAGTTTTTTAACCAAAATTTTAGGTTTTTTACTACCTTTTTAATCTCTATAAAAAAATATTATTAAAATTTTCACATTTTTTTGCGTTCCTTACCAGCAAATTTTGAATATTGCGCAGCAGTGTAAGGCAATCAGTAGAAGCATCGAACCGATAGCTAATACCGTAAATATACCAATAAAAATGCTTGTAATAATATACAAGACAAGAGAATAAAACTGTATTCCCTCATCTAGGTGGTATTCGTTCAAGACTATTAAATAATGTACACGTGATTCATTTAATGGGCGAAAGAAATCAAGGATATCCGGTAGTAGTTCCATTATTAGCAGCACAGGGATACCAGATATTACCAGTGCTAAATTATAATAATAGTTATAGGATATGTTATATATTATAATATTTTTTCCACTTCACGAATAACACAGTTAAAACATGCTAAGAAAGATCGGAAAAAATCATTAACTATTACGGAACATATTACACTGCAAATATAACCGAATGATATATACTTCTAGTATGCTAATATCTTTTATACGTAAAGATAACATTATTACACGTAACAATAGTCGTAATGTATTTTCCTTGCTGAGCATAATGTTCTGCTATTTTAATTTCCTGCACATCTGTCAACATCCGCCGATTATTAATAATTTCTTCCAGCATCTGTTTTAGCTAGACGAAGTTGAAAGTGTAAAAAATTTTCAAATAATTGTAAAAATCTTTCATGAAAATCGACATTGTTAATTAAAATCAGAGCTTAACTTACTCCCTTAGTATCGAAGAAGAACATGTTAAACTTTAGAACGTATAAAAGAGCCAGAAAAGTATCCGACAGAATCTTGATAACGACATTTATATTAAGGTCGGCTATAACAAGTTGTGCTAACTGAAAAAATAGATTGTCTCTATAGCCAGTATTCATAGTCCGTTCATATTTCAAGATCATCTTCAGTCTTAAGATGCTAATATGGCTGTGTGATTGGTTTCTCACATCTTAAGACTATATTTAAAATGGTCTTAAATATAAGAACAAACTATGAATACGGGCTTATGTCACAAATCATGCATTTAGCAAAATGATTAATTTAACATTTCATCAAGCGACACGGTAGACTCGCGACACCAAGTATATAAAAGAGCAACTGCCCATATGACTGCAAAGCGCATAACATCACGGCGCTATTAAATACCTTTTTCGGAATATTCACGTTAAATAAACTTTCGATTAAAATATCTCAGGAACTAAACCTGTAATCAAAAATCTAAAAGCATTTTTGTAATATAATATTGAGATGCAAACTTTCGATTAAGACAAGTCCGATTAAAATCGGTGCAGTCATTCTTAAGATTTCGTAATTTATCCCGCGAAATTTGACAATTTTCCGAGTTCAGATCACACAAAGCGATTCACGCTCACATACAAAGCGATTTTATCCCTCTAGAAGCTTTACACTACTTTTTCTATTATATTTTCTTTTTATTTTTTAATGAATTAACATTTTTCAAACATACTTATTTCTTTCACATGTTCTGATAATAATTCATAAATTTTGAGTTCAAATTAATAATTATTGAGCATTATAATGAGATATTACATTCTCTCTCTCTCTCTTTCTCTTATCTGTTAATAACTTTTATATACATCTTTTTATTAATATACATAATTCATAAATTAAGTATAGGACATTGTGTTTTAACCCGGGCACGCCAAGTTTTTGTATATCGAGCATTCCATGTCAAGTGAGCCACTCTTTTTTCGTCAAGTGCGACACTTTTTATTTTGATCTAACCATAAACATATAGCGTTTTCGATTTACTGACTCGGGATCGAGTCTTAGAACATATATATATGGAAGCGGAATGCCCATTATTCTCGAAAGAGAAACATGTCCGGAGGAAGTGAAAAAGAAAATCATAGTTGCCACTCGCTCACAGCTTAATGGTGCGCCTGCGCACTTTCGAGCAGTAAGACGTGAGAGAGAGGCAACTACGACGAGCAATAATACGTGAGAGAGAGGCAACTACGATTTTCTTCTTCATTTCCTCCGGACACTTTTCAGTCCGCTATTCCGCTTCCATATATATATGTTCTAAGGGTTGAGTCGAGTCAGAAAAGTTAAATCAAAAGTTAAATTTTTACAGACATCGAGGTTCAAATCTAACTTTTGATCAAACTTTTCTGACTCGACTTTACCCCGAGTCAGCAAATCGAAAACGCTAATATACTCAGCATTAGCTATATATACATGAAGCTGGCGCATATTGACAGTAATGGTCGACAAGCCAGCGCAGGTCGGATGCGTAAAGGTCTTATTGACAGTTGGTCTGTTCTTTTTGGCTGCACTTCTGAACTAGTGCAATAAGTTAGAATGAGACAAATATATTTTCTTTCATTCTAACCATTGAACTATAACCATACTGGAAGGAGCACTGCCATACCCCCACCACGGTTCCTCACGGTCAGAGAGGGA
>NJRP01000123.1:221201-243555 GCA_003063835.1 Aphaenogaster floridana | reverse complement strand
GGTTCCCATTTAAGAAATTGAAGGTGACCTTCACGTGATCTTCAAACGACTATCCAAGGTCAAACCAATGACACCATCTTATGTCCCCCTAGAAGTCACAAAACTTTTGTCTGAAACATTTTTCTCTAAATTCAACAGCGTTTAAAATATTCGCCTAGCTAGTTTAAAATGAAACATCCTGTATATTTGTATATACGAGGTCTGTCAATAAAGTAATGAGACTGATTTTTTCCCGTTGTGGCAATCCTGCAGCCTTCTATCACAGACTAAGGCCGGTATTCATAGTCGGTTCTTATTTTAAGACCGTCTTAAGTAACGTCTTAAGACGCTAATACGGCTCTGTGATTGGTTTACGACATCTTAAGATTGTACTTAAGACGATCTTAAATATAAGAACTGACTATGAATATCGCCCTAATAGCGTTTTCAATTTGCTGACTCGGGGTCGAGTCAGCAAATCGAAAACGTATATATTTCACGTTGGTCTTTCCCCCACCACAACTCCAACTTGCACGGTCCTGCAATCTCTCAATCTAAAGTAGCTGATTGATTAATGAAGACGTGCGTGTGCTCCTCGTCACGAAAATGGAATTGCGGAATACCATTATAAAGAAATATCAATACTATTATAAAGAAATTCTCGAAAGACTTCAAAAACGGGTAAGGAGACTGCGGCAGCACTGAAATGCCTTTGGACGTCAAAAACTGCCCTACAGACAGTGCAGTATGGGATAGCGCATTATCATGATGGAGAATCCAGTTGTCGGCATTGTTTGGACGAACGCCTCCTTACCCGTTTTCGAAGTCTTTCGAGAATTTCTTTATAATGGTATTGATAATGATATTGATATTTCTTTATAATGGTATTCCGCGATTCCATTTTCGTGACGAGGAGCACACGCACGTCTTCATTAATCAATCAGCTACTTTAGATTGAGAGATTGCAGGACCGTGCAAGTTGGAGTTGTGGTGGGGGAAAAACCAACGTGAAATATAGTCTGTGATAGAAGGCTGCAGGATTGCCACAACAGGTGAGAAAAAATCAGTCTCATTACTTTATTGACAGACCTCGTATAATTATAATAATTCGTATATATATGATCAGTAAATATTATTTTTTTTGCTATTAATGTATTTCTGAAAAAAAATTATATTTTAAATATTGCAATTATTACAAACTTTTTCATATACGTTATTAAATTTATATATATATATATAATGCTTGATTTATAATTAAAAGACAACATAATAAACAACATTTTACAAATTTCAATGAAATTCTCAGGTTTTTTTGCTAACTTACTGTTCTAGCCATGGACCTCAATGAGTTAATTCGATGTATTTTACACATAATTAGTTTACAATAGAAAAAAATTTCTTAAAAACTAATCAGTTTTCGTGTCATCAGAAAGATAAAAATTAAATTTAAATTAACTGTTTCTATATTATATTTTATTTATAGTAAATAAAATTTTTTCAAAAATTTATTATAGCACATAAAACATAGAACTAGCCGAAATAGGTATACTTATTTAAAATATGTTAACCGGTTAAAAGGATGAAACATGACCTACACCAATTAATATGAAATAAAGATTCGCAAAACTGGATAGCATAAATTCAGGAAACCTATTATTAAAAAGAAATATTAAAATGTTTATCAATGTTTCTTCTTTAAATGCATTAGCACCAGAAACCAGCTTAACAAGGTTCACACTGAAAAATGCCTGAATTTTCAAAAACATTTATATAAAACAGATTTGCTAAACAACGCAATTATGAATCTATTTATATCAAAGAGAACTTTTAGGGAGTTTCGAAGTAAGGCTATGTGAGGTCTATGTAAGCTGTCCCATAAACTTTCCTAGTAATATTAAATATTATAATTCAAGTTTTTTAATTACTGTACGCTGCGTTATTTCATTTTATTAATATTTCGACTGGTGTAGAAAAAATCATAAAATTATGAATCAAGAAATGCAATCTTATTGTTAGAGGAAAAATATGCTAATGAGTAAGAGTTAATAAAAAAATAGTGTAATAATATAGGTATTATATTTTATAAGACAATCAAAAAGCATACTACGATTTTAAAGACAAATAATCAAATAATATTTTAAAGTTAAACGGTATTAACTATCTTATGCGCAATATAATCATTAATATATTTATTCTTATTTTGACTTGTATGTCGCAAAAATAAATTCAACATTTTGTGTGTAAAACAGGAAAATAATAATAAAAAACACATTTATAAAGCACAGGTTTAAAGAAAAAATAAGAAGAAAGATACATCATAATTAGGCTTAATGATTACATGAATTCGTAAATAAAGTTCCCTGGAATCTGTTATGTATAGGATCTTTTGAATATTAAGTAAAAAAGCGATATGTAATGAAATAAAGTGTTATTTATTAATAAATAAATAGCGGAGAATGTTATATTATTTAATCACATTATAACTTTAACTTTACTATAGAAAATTCCTCCACGTGTATATTACTACGAACAGCTGTGCTTTTTGCGTTATATTATGAGAGAAACTACTGTAAGGAGTACATTATCATCATGAAAGATATTGCAGTGTTCGTGACCTATAACAAATAATCCAATGAAAAGCTGATAACGTGTTGATACAAAGTCGCTATTGCATTCTCCATTTGCGCTATCCTACCGAGGTAAAGCTTTCCAGTACTGAAACATATATACCGCCAACAAGCGGTACAAAACCTTTCGAGGAGATTTGCATTATAAACAAGAATGATTTCTGCACTGTCAAAGGTGCTTTGTACCATAATGACATATATCTAAAAAAAATTTATTTAAATATACATATACAGCATGTCTAATAATTGTCGTGACAACGCTCATGCGCAGGAAGAGCGGGTTAAAGTGAGTAAAAAAGTTCTTCATCATTTTGTTATTTTCGCAATAATTAATGAGAAATTAAATAATAAAAATCCGCAAATCAGTGTGCATCCTTGCGATTCGGCGAAAAAAGATAGTCCATTGTTTATGGTTGCTAGGCGTGCGGCGAAACATTGAAAGGAGCGCTCCATTAACAACAATGACACCATTCATGCATAATCGTTGTTGTTTCTAGAGTGCTCTTCCCAATGCCTTAGCCGCACACTTAACAATCGTAAACAATGTCCCTTCTCGCCGAATCGCAAGAATAAACGTTGATTCGCGATTTTTTATTAACTAATTTCTCATTAATTATTGCAAAAATCGCAAAATGATAGAGAACTTTTCTATTCAGTTTAACCTGCTCTATTTGCACACAAGCGCTGTGTCAATAATTATCAGACTGCTGCATAAAATCGGAAAGATGTAATGTATATATGTATATTATACATATTACAAAAAGTTGCATTTTGATATGTCGGAAACAATTGAAAATTTTCACCATTTATAATAAAATGTGCATATTCCATATTAACATAATATTTATTAAATAACATGAAACTATTAAACTGGTTTAGCTACTACAGTACAATCAAAGACATAAATAAATAGGAATCTTACAAAGGTAAAAAAATACGCCAAATACATAAAACGCATCCAAAAATACATGTGACAAAAGTTAACGCATTCAAAAATGTATGCAATAAAAGTTTTAAAAAATGTCTACTAATTTTAAACGACAGTTTCAAATTTAAAGAGTTAGACTAAAAAACCTATTCATAAATTAAATTTTTTCAAAAATAAATTTATGATATTATTATTCCAGCTTCTGCTTAGGACTGTTCAAGATCGAAAATCAGTGCGCAGTTTGCACAGCTAGAAAATGTACATAAATGCACACAATAATTATTAGGCATCCAGCCCTTCTTGATCCAGCCCCGATCGAATAAGGTTTATTCCTACTTATTTGTATTATTCATATGTCGGTCATATCCTACTTAATATAGACATAAATTTTATGCTTTTGTATTGCTAATTTATTGTTTTATTTCCAATTTTATTGCTTCAAATTATTTGATAAAAATAATAACTATACCAACTTAAATTTAAAATTATTTAAAGGTTAAAGTTATTTATTTATTTACAGAGTCCTCTAAAATTTCGGTAACGCTAAAATATTTCGAAAACGATCTACTATAACAAAAGATATATAAGAAGCAAAGTTGCAAGGTTTAAAAAATTTATCTGAAAGTAATAACAATTTGATTTTGATGTTCAAAAGGTATAGTATCAATAGATGTTTAAAGGGTATGGTATCAAAAGATATATTATATAAAGGTCAAGTTGAATTTTTTAAAAGGAAACCTCCATTTTTTTATTGCATTTTCTTATAGCAAACGCCTATAAGCGTTTTCAAAGTAGTAAACCTTTCTCGATTCAGAACTCTGTAAGTTACAAAGTTTCAAAGTTTGAGTATCGTCAGTATTAGCTTTACTTAAGAAGTATCACGTGGAGGTTGCCTAGTCGAATTTACACTTCTTGTGTGGCATTGAATACATCAGCTACTTCCTGAAATGATCTAATACGATTTCTATCAATATCGAATTTAATATAACTTCTACACGATACTCCTTAGGTAAAGTTAATGCCGATGGTGTTCAAACTTTGAAGATTTATAATTAAGAGAGTTCTTGACTTCTTCTTGTAAAAGATTTATTTATACTATTTTGAAAACGTCTCGACGTCTGCTATATAAAAATGCAATAAAAAATGAGGACTCCCATTTAAAAAATTCAACTTAACCTTTATATGATCTTGGCAACTCCGCCAAATATATTTTTAAACCCTACACACACGACTCAGCTTCTTACATACTTTTTTATTATAGTGCGTCATTTTTGAGATATTTAAGCGTTTCCGGACTTTTAGAGGACCCTGTATATCTGCAATTTTAAAGTGTTGCGGTGACGCGGAGTAGCTGAGGACAGTTTCTGAAAGTTAAGGATAGAACAACAAAATCGAGATTAATAAAAATATCAAGCAACAATATCAGAAAAATGAAATCTATCGAGATATTTGATGAAATTAATGTTTTACAGTGCGCAAATTCAGAATGGTAAAAAATAATTTTTCTGAATTAAGGATGTTATAAAGATTAACTTGGCAATAGAGCAAGTAATTACTAACAACAAAATAGCGCTAAAGAAATACGTTTTCGTTTTGATTTTTTGTGTGACTGTACACGGAAAAAACAATAAGGTTGCCACAACCACAATTATAGTAACATTTGGTACAGCCACGTCCTGTGGTTGTCACATTCACATTGTTTTGTGTAGTGCATCTATATATGTTTGTCTCAACATTCACTATGTTTGTCTCAGCATTCACTATGTTTGCTGTACCAAATGCATATAGTTGCCTTCACATCAATGTGAATATGACAACCACAGAACGTGGCTGTACCAAATGTTACTATTATTGTGGTTGTGGCAACCTTATTGTTTTTTCCGTGTATTTATATTTAAGTTGACACAGTTACTATTTTTATCGAATTGCCTGGAATAATAAAGTTGCGAATAAAGCAACAAATTAGCAAAAAAATACTAAATTTATGTGTACGTTTTATTCAATTACGTTGCAGTACCTATACCAGCTTAATAGAAATGAAAATATTTTATGGACTAGTAATAAAATATCTGGGATTCATTGTTCTTCATTTCATCACATACACATTTTAGTCGATATTAGATATAAATAGCTTTATATAAATAACTTATTTCTTTTTCACGAGAAATTAGACTAAAATCGTAATAGATAAGGTAGATTAATAATTGTGGTACAAGCAGGAAGAGGATGATTCCTCTTCAAAAAATAAATCAAAAAAGTAGCATAAAATTTTTTCGTAGGATACTTCGTTTCCGAGAAAATCGAATTTGAAAATTGTCAAATTTTGACATTAAACATAAAATATCTTATAAACTATACATTTTTTTATAATTGCACTTTAATACTTTTATGCACAGAATAACGAGATGAATTAATTGATGTAATGAAAATTCATAGTTACTTTAAAAAAAATTATACAATTTGCAATATGTAATTACATATTTTTTCTTAAAGATATCTATGTGTTTTCTTTACATCAATTAATTCAACTCGTTATTCTATGCATAAAAGTATTAAGATTATACCACGATTACTGGGTCACCCTGTCAATATTATCTTCCTAGTATTTACAAAAAATTCATCTATAATAATTCATCTATAATAATTCATCTATAATAATTCATCTATAATAATTCTGAACAAATAAGAATAGACTTTATAAATTTATTTGTGCATAATTTTATATGAAAAGTACGGATTGTTACTTACATTGCGTTAAATAATTCGTTAGCATGGTTTACTATGCGTTGTCCTACAAAAGTACTTGCAAAGAGATAAATCTCATGCGCAAGAACAAACATTGTTGCTAGTATAAGTTCAATCAAATTATCCATGCATGTTATTGCACGCAGCAACTATTAACACATGAGTAATGAAATGATTTAGTAAATATAATAAAGTAAAGAACTTCATTATATATGAAAAATTATTCGTATGCGCATATATGTATGTATGTGCAAATATACAAAGTGTCTAATAATTGTCGTGACAATGCTCATGTGTAGGTAGAGCGAGTTAAACTGACAAGAGTAGAAAAGTTCTGCACAGTTTTGCGATTTTCGCAATAATTACTGAGAAATTAATTAATAAAAATCCGTGAATCAGCATGTATCCTCGTGATTCGGCGGGAAGAGACAGTCTTTTGTATATCGTTGCTAGGTGCGCGGAGAGCAAAGGGAGGAGCACTTTACAAATAATCATAGACATAGTATAGGTATTTAGACCGAGTGTTGAGGACTGGGTGTCGAGGCGCACGTAGAAAAGGATGCACTCTGTTTTGTGCCCTTTCGTTCTCCCTTGTACGTTTTGTACGCATGTGCGAGCGAGAGAGAACAAAGGGGCACAAAACAGAATGCATTTTTTTCTACGTGCGTCTCTATCCCCCTACTCCTCAAAATATGGCAAACACTCGGTGTAGATATACTATGTCTATGCAAATAACAAAGGCTACGTAAGAATGGTGTCGTTGTTAATATAGCATTCTTGTCAATGCCACACCGCACGCCTAATAATCGTAAATGGGCTATTTCTACTCATTGAATCGCGAGGATGCATGCTAATTCGCGGATCTTTATTAATTAATTTTTCATTAATTATTGCGGAAATTCCAAGATGGTAGAGAACTTTTGTACTCAGTTTAATCTGCTCTATTTGCACACGAGCGCTGTATCAATAATTATCAGACTGCTGGTAGAGAGAAAGGGGGGAGGAGAGAGAGAGAGAGAGAGAGAGAGAGAGAGAGAGAGAGAGAGAGAGAGAGAGAGAGAGAGTTACGTGCTGTATATAAGTTTGCAATAAAGAAATAGGTGTTTGTACGTGTGTGTATAGTACATATTAGAAACATCATTAACTTGTGAGATTTTACTTATGCTTGATTTTGTAAAATACATATTACAAAGAGAAAGTTAGTTACTCTGTATAAACTTGTAATTAAGGAGCATGTGCCTCCCATTAATATAATAACAAAAGATATCATGAAAGTTGATGACAACAGTTGTAAAAGCCTGGAACACAATAAATCAAATAATGGAACCTTTTACTATTAAAGAGAGAATTAATAGTTTCGTCGTACTTGGTTTTAGATACCTACTTCTGTGCATTTCGATGAAGTTCCACTGTTCTAATCATTCTCTCGACGATTACGTTTTTCTCAATAGAGCACGTTATTATTTTTTTGTCCACAGATTGTTTTATTCGATAACTGATAACATTAAGTTTCCGTTTAATCGTGTCAGCAGTGCGATTATTCATTTGCTTACTGTATTCTAAGAAAATTTTATTATAATTTTTACATTCTTCTGCGTTCCTTACCTGCAAATTTTGAATATTGCGCAGCAGTGTAAAGCAATCGATAGAAGCATAAAACTGACGGCTAAAAACGCAAGAATACCAATACCATTGCTTATACTCGAAAACAAGAAAAGAGAATAAAACTGTATTCCCTGATTTATGTGGTATTCGTTCATCATTGCTAAATAATGTACACGTGATTCATTTAGTGGCCGAAAAAAATCGAGGATATCCGGTAGCAGTGTCATTATTAAGAACAAAGGGCCAAAAAATATTAGCAGCGCTAAATTATATAAAATATGCCATACATTATAATATTTTTCTTCGTTTCACGCATAACACAGTTAAAACATGCAAAGCGAAAAAATTATTAAATAGTAACTAACATATTACACTGCAAATAGAACTGAGTGATATATACTAGCATGCTAATATCTTTTATATGTAAAAATAACATTATTACACATAACAACAGTCGTAGTATATTTTCCTTGCTGAGCATAATGTTCTGCTATTTTAATTTCCTGCACATCTATCAACATTCGCCGATTATTAATAATTTCGTCCAGCATCTGTCTCAGCTATATTAAATGAATTTTTAATTAGACGGAGTTAAAAGTGTAAAAATCTTTCAAATTGTTGTAAAAAGTTTTCATGAAAATCGGCTTTGTTTATTAAAATCAGAACTCAACTTACTCCCTTAGCATCGAAGAAAAACATGTTAAACATTACAAGGGCGGCAAAAGCCGGAAGAGCTTCCGACAGAATCTTGAGAACGACATTTATACTAAGATCGGCTACAATCAGTTGTCCAAACTGGAAAAATACATGTCTCCATGTAAAATTATGCATTTAACAGTATGACTAACTAATTTAACGTTTTATTTATTTTACACAGCATAAACTTTTAACAATATACCTAACATATATTATTTAATTCCACCAACAAATTTTTTTCTACGAATTAATCTTTGACCAATCTAAAATTAAATAATTACTTAAATAATAATTATCTATCTAATTTATTTATCTATACTTTTACATATTTTTACGTATTTACATATCATACTGCATACATGCGCGTATTAGCTTATATTGATAATCACTTTTCCCGCTTATATTGATTTTGATCACTACTTTTTTGTATTTTTATTGTTTTATTCATTACAGTTCTTTTATGTATTAAATACATTGATAGGTGCTATCAATTTATTTTGATTAATATCTAATGTCTTTGTTAACAAAAACGCAAATGTGCGTTAAAATGGAAATCCAAAAGCATAAGTTTGTTGGTGAAACGATTCATCAGGTAAAAGATATGTTATGGTTAAAACATATTCTCTACAAATGTAAATTATATATGTATACAAGATGTTTGATAATTATTGTGATAACGCTCGCAAGTGGAGCAAATAAAATTGAAGAGAAAAGTACTATTTTGCGATTTTCGCAATAGTTAACAAGAAATTAATGACTAAAAATTGTTAAATGAGCGCGTATTCTCCCAGTCCACGGGCAAATGCAAGCGCGCGACGAGATACAACTGCCTAATGTTACGCAGTTAGTGTATTCGTGATTTCTAGATGCACGCTCCTCCCAATACCTCGCCGCGCTCGTAGCAACCGTAATCGGCATGCAACGCTTGTCGATGGATTGCGCGGGTGCATACTCATTCGCCGATATTTATTAATTAATTTCTTATTAATTATTACTTTTATTATGTATACATATAAGACAGAAAGAGAGAAAAATTATTATGATATAAACATAGAATTTTCTCAGAGTAACTCTCTTCTCTGAGACTTCTTAAAATCTTTAAGGTATCGACATACATTTCGAAACAGTTAATAAGTTGCCCCATTCTAGTATTCTTATTAAACTTATTAGAGAAATATAATAGAAAAATATAGAATTACCTGTAAAATCAGATAAGAAGCGATTAACACATAAAAACACATCGCACGAAAACGGTCAAACTTGGTTTTTTTATAAGGCCACAAACCGAGAAATCTCAAAAGTTGTTGATTGAGTTTATGATAGTGATCGTCGAATATGTACATTCTCTTGCAATGGTCGAGATGTGAATGAGAAGCGGATCTGCAAGAGCAGATTTCACTTCGTGTACTTTTCCTTCGTAAAGATTTATTTAATATATCGGCTTTTCTTGGATTTTTTGCGGCGCGTAATAGACAGCTGAAGATTCAACGTTGAGGAATATGAGTGACAGCAATTTAAGCATTGTCCATGCTTGCATGGCAGAAGAAAAAAAGCAAATCGAGCTCTTCCATTGGCTATCACTGATACACCGAGATACGAACAAAGCGAAGAAAACATGAATCATGTAAATGTTCGGTATAAAAAAAACTCTTCTTACTAGTAATATTTCATAAGGAATTATACCCTATCCCATTCTGAGTCGGCGCAAGCGGGTTAGCGTAATGTTATCGCCGCGACTTCGAAGAGATTCATTCTCGTATCAGCCGTTCGACAGAGTTCTCTTTTCTTGATAAAGTAACATCAATGTTATTACAAGTAATCTTTAGCTAGATTTTCCGAAGTTAATCGAAATTAGGAGAAGGTAGCGTATAAGACTAAATTGTATAGAACTAAACGATTTATAATACATGACATCTAAAAAAGAATATTATATATACTATCCGAAAAAATACCCCATTATAGCAAAATAGAATTTATGACTAATTTTTGTAAACTTCGATCGTTGATATGGCCTCAGACTGACTGCCGAGAGAAATATAATATTTGATTTAACCTATAATAATGGTTCTCGACGAAGTCTGCCTCCTCGCGATTCGAAAACGTGGTAAAAAACAATGTTGAGACACCGTATAACTGTCTTCCACCATCGCCCGATGTTTTTATAAAATATTGTCATCGGCGTTTATGGTACCGCGCCAAGTTAGGGGCGACGATAATTATACATTCATCGATCGCTGGCATTCGTGTTATTACGCCGAAGGGAACGAAGGGAAGTTAAATTATCTAAATTGCACGTTATGTTTGTCCGGTGCAGTTTCCCCAAGGCAAGGGTGAAATAATATCCACCGCTGTTCCTCTCACGTTGGCGCAGGCGCGATTATGAGTTTCCACACGGCTTGTCGCGTAACACCCTCATAGTTGTTCGAAACGCCGAGCATCACGGTAAGAATTGCTCTCTTACGCAAGTGTTTTTCATGACGTGCCGTATAAAAATTCGTATTTAGTTTTATTTAGTTATTAAAATTTTAATGTGCAAAAAATGTGCTGTTTTATTGAGTGTATAGGTACGTGAGTGCAATTTATAAAAATGTCAAAGCAAGTAATAAATCTAAATAAGGAAGTATAGCCGATTTTGTTAAAGATTCTTTTCTTTCCGATAGTAAATGTTCAGTCGGAAAAATACTATTTGACCTTATTTATATTTTAATTATTATGGATTACAGTGTAAAGAATACACATCGCAAGTGATAAATTTATATATATAATGACAGTTTAAAATAATTAGATAAAAACTAACAATTTTATAACCAAGATAAATAAAAAAATTTTATTAAATGATATAATAATTTAATGATGATAAGAATGCTCGATTTTTTATTTTTTTACTCTGCAAAATAAGATTATTATATGTATACACAAAATCCACATAAATACTTACTTTTCTATTACTCACAAGAAAGGACGTAAGCGCAGACGAAGTTATCGCTAAATTTTCAGGACTTATTATCAGTATTTTAATTATTAAACGCTACACATCTCTAACTTTTGAAACTTATAAGTAATATCACTATAGTTGCTATAATATTTTTAGTATCATTATAATTATCTTTCTGTGGGAATAACTAATACAGGGTGTCCTCGAACGTTTCAGTCAGACTGTGAGATCTTATAGGAAATTTAATTCTGAACAAAAATTTCCTATAAACATGGGCCGAAAAATGCTTCCTTAAGAAGTTAGCGCCCAAAAACCGATTTTTAAATACCATTTTTATGGAATAACCAACAGGCAAGATAAACATTAAAAATTAGCTAAGGCAATAACAGCATAAATAAAGAGTATTTCTCAAAAGTTTTATCATCAATAGCCGAAAAAACACTTTTGTGCATTTAAAACTGGTTATCTCAAGACCTATGAAACGTAATAAAAATATTTTGGTCTCATTTGAAATGATAATTTAATTCTCTACAATTTTCGTTTCGATACTTTTTGTTATAAAAGTCATACTTTCCTAGATATTTGCAAAAATGTATTTAAAAAACGTGATTTTACAGGTTTTTGGGCGTTAACTTCTTAAGAAAGGATTTTTCGGGCCATGTTTATAGGAAATTTTTTGTTCAGAATTAAATTTTCTATAAGATCTCACTGTCTGGCTGAAATTGATAATAAATGAAACTTTCAATGTAATTTATTAGTATACAAAAACAGATAAAAGACGCAATTTTTATAATTGTTGTTACTGAAAAGTGCTAAAGAGATAAGAATTATATAGATAATTATGCTTTATGTTAAAATAAGAAATAACTGCTCAGAACTGGATTTTTATATTCTTGTTTTCTAAAATATGCGTAAAGAAAGGTTTATTCTATTGCAATATATTTTGATTAGAAATCGCGCTAATTAAACTGACTTGAATTTTGTTTTTTTAAAATGCATTTTATTATTTTAAAACTTTTTTCATAATTAAAAAAAAATTATTTATCTTTTTAGTTTTTTCTCCTTTTCGTAGTCTGAAAAATTTTGCTGTTTAATGTAATTATACGAAGATTTGTAAGAGAATATGATACACAATTATGTTTTTCATAATATAATCTTATTTGAAAATTCTTATATTAATTACTGCAACCAATGTTAGTCATGAAACAATTTTGTAAAAATAAAAAAATGAGATCACTTTCGATACTTAATTCATGAAGCTTGTTTAAATCAGAGTTCTGTCTACATAAGCATAAAATACGCTATAATTTTTTATTCTAATTCTGTTTTAATATATCAATAATATATCAAATTTAATAAATAATGCAATATACAATATTGATCGCTTTGAACAATAACAAATCATCACAGTTAAACTCAGTTTTCGTAATTTTAATACAAGAACGTATAAATCAAAAAATTAAATATACATTAAATTATAAAATTTCAAGTTTCTAATTTTTTTCTATTAATTTATTTTGTAATAATAAATGAATGGAATAATAAGTGAATTTTTCGATGCTTATCATTTATGTACATTATATACAGGGTGTATCAGAGCACCCGTCTCAGGCATTTTTTAGGAAAACTACGCATTTTCGAGAAAAATGTTTCATACAGAAGTTGTAGAATTTTATAATAAGTAACGCATTACGTAGCAATATTAGTATGACCTTGAAGAGTATTGTTAAGGTCATGTAAAGAGCATCTTAAAATTTTTAAATGGAAACCCCAATTTTTTATTGCATATTCGTGTAGCTTATCTCGAGACCTTTTCAAAATACTATAATAAAGTATTTTTTTATTAAGTACTTTTTGAGTTATGGAGCTTGAAAGTTACAATATCGCCGGCATTAGCATTATAACAAAATTCTTTACATTAAAATTAATTTCACTCTCTTTAGAAAGGACCAAAATCCATGGTCGAAAAGTGTCGCGATTCGCGATATATTAATTTAAATTAAATATTGGCCAGTTGAGTCGAAACAAAACTCTTCTGTGGTTAAATAACTAATTTAATGATGCATTTAAATTAACAAGAATAGCCGAAAGGAAAGATTTTTATGCATTTCTTTCACAACATATATTATATTATACTTTTACATCAAAAAACACATTTAGTTGTTACATTGTTCAGTTTTGAGCGAAGAGTTTCAAATCAAAATATAATAATGTTTTGTTAGTAGAATAAAATTTGTTAATATAATATAAATAATTTGTACTAATATAATGATTATATTTTACATATTTAAAGACAGATCTTGTGCTACATATGAGTATATTGCGGTTGAGACAAACATAAAACTGAAGTTTTTTTTTGCAAAGCTATACTTGATTAACATATATATCTTATAGTGAGAAAGAAATCTTTTTCTGTTAAATAAACACATTTCTTTGAAATAAAGTTTCTTCACTGAAACAAATATTTATTTCGTTTAGAAAAACGTTTTATTATATTAAATAAATTATTATTTAAAGATAAATATAATTATTTTTAAGATCAAATATAACATATTTTAAAGTAAAAAATATTTATTTAAGAATAAAAAATTATTTATTATAATGAAGAGGATCTGTTTTTTTAAAAGAAGCAATCAAAAACAAAGAAATTGTTTATTACTTTAAATAATCTGTGCTTGAAACACTCCAAATCTATGTTATGTTTTTATATCATCTTTTTTAATTTACATAATATTCACTTTTTCATTCAAATAAATAATTCCTTTGCAAGTATTTAAATAAATTATTTTCTTAAACCAATTAAAATTTAGTACATTTTTTTGTTTATAAAAAAGCGCAATGCTTCTTTAAGTTCTCATGTATATTCGCGGGAAGATAAAAACTTACTGATTGCGTTACATAGTTTTTTTTCCTCATTGAATAGAGTACATCAGGGCGACGTAAGACAGCGCAGTATTAACAAGCTAAAAAGATATTTAATGTACACATCTTAGCAAAATTTTGTTGTATTTTTTTTGTTCTTAGCGCTTTTTACCGTGGCGAAATTTTCTATCTTTGCCACAAATACGAAGCCGATCGTATAGTAAAATTCTTTACCAGTTCTTCTCATAAAAAATAAAATCAGTTTTTGTGACGTGACAGGCATTAAATACCATGATGTACTATATCTAAAAATAAAGAAGATAGCATGAAATAGCTTAAAAAATTTTATATAGAAAAGTTTTATACGAAAGAACTTACTTTGAGCAGAAAACAAATTTTATAGAATGGAATTTTGCTATTTAAAAATATTTAATTCGTAGATAATTATTTCACACAATATGAAAATGAAAGAATCATAATAAAAAAATTCTTATCTATAAAATAATAAATGCAGAACTTTTACCTTCTAGGATTCAAATGTTCACAAAGCTCCCCTATTATTAAAATATTTATTCTTTGATATCCGCATATAACATGTCGGCATCAATTGAACAAAGTTAATTACTAATACTTACAATAATCTAAAAATCTCGTTATTGCAATCGGTAGTTTTCTGTCCAACATAATTTGCCACAAACATATAAATTAGATGACTCAAAGTAATAAAAAAAGATAGAGATGTATCATCCATGTTTTTTGATATTGTTGCCGCTTCAACAAACTGTTTAATTAAAAATTATAATTTTTAGAAGCTGAATGACATCGTTAGAATAAATTTATATTTAATGTATAATTGTGTAAATTATCTTATGATTAATAATTATAGGATAAAAACTATATTTACTCTGAATAAATTAATGCTCAACGAAAGCACTCCAATAATAGCAAAGACGAAATATGGCACATTAAATGATGACCATAAAATGGTAGAAAACCTTTAAATATAAAGAAAAAATTAAATGTGAAGAAATCCTATGCAATAAAATTATCGTACGACACAGCAGATGATATTTGAAAAATTTTCATGAATTTATTTTTCTCTTAAACAATAATTAGAACATTTTAGAAAAAAAATTAAATATCCTTGAGATGTAAAGGCTTAATTCTACTTGTCTTTTATATTTCTGTTTTTATTTTCAAAAGCGTCAGAAATTACCAAATTACTAATATATAACTAACAAAAATCTTAATGCTTTAAAAAGAAACTTTAAGTAATTACAAAAAACAAAAGAAATACAATCTACTAACTCTATAGCTCTACGGTGTGCAATTACAATATGAATAATCCTCTTGCAAATTGCGCGTTCTTTTTCACAATTTGGCATATATAACACATTATCATCGATGAAGTGCTCTATTCGATAACTGCAAATATTCTCAAATTTAATTCGTGATCAAATCGCCAATATAAATCAATCGTTACCTGGCGATTTTAAACATCCCGAAAGAATGATACGAAAATAACAACAGTTGCATTCCCGTGGCTAATATTATTAATGCACATAATAAAATAATAATAAGTTCATGGAGTACTTTGGTATAAAAATAATTATCCTGAGAAATAAAATATTCCACCGTAATCAGAAGTTTGCGTGGTCGAGGTTTGTCCAATGGTGAAACAAAGTCAAGAATTATTGGAAACAATTGTACGATGATTATAGCGACTATTATAAAACTGACGAATCCTATAAGATACAAAGATAGATTTTATAAATGTACCATAATAATCTCAATTCCACAACATGAGTAATAATACATAAAAAGATTATTGCGCTTTTTTTATGTATTTGTGTATGTGGATATTATAGATGAAAGATGAAATAAATAATAGCAGATGTATTTTAAACATTATTATCGAGAAATACCACTTTTATAATGTATTATGAGTAAATATATAAAATGGGATTAACAAAACATTTTCTTACTGAATACAAAAATAATATAATTTCGGTAGTCGTGAATATATTTCTCTATAATATCAATTTCTGATTTATTTTGTATTATCTTCCAGTCCTCTTGGATATAATGATATAAGATTTTTATCTATAATTTAAATGTTCATTGGTTTAATTAACATTTCTTAGATATAACTCCACAAATAAAATTTAATTGTTGCTTATACAAGTAAATTTAAAATCAACTTACACTTTTTGATTTAAAAATAAAAGTGCAATACTTTATTGTAACTAATATAGAAGGAAAAGCAAGCGACATAGTTTTAACGAAGAGGACCATATTATATCTCATTGTAATAAAAACTGATAACTGAAATAATACGATTATTGTATCAATAATACAATAAAAATATGTCACGTTGTCGCTGTGTGGCAGATAGGCAATTTTAAAATCTCATTCTTACGTTACAACTTAAATTCTGTTAGCTCCCTTGATAATTCAGAAAATTATAAAAATAAAAAAAATAATTTTTGAAAAATGTCATAAGGTTAATTTTAAATTACATTACGAGAGCTGCTACAGATATGTAGATAAACAATTACCTGCAGGATGACATATGTTACAACTAAGATAAGGATTAGCATCTGATGCAAAAATACCAATCGCGATTTGTTATAAGGCCAGATACCCAGTATCTTTAAAAGAATTGTATTGATTGTATAATAATATTCTTCAATTAGATGCATGTTGCACTAAAGACGAGCTACAAATGAAGCGAAATATTGGAGTACATAACATCATAAAATGTTTATTTAACGTAACACACTATTTCTTTTCTCTTAAATTATCTGAAAAGCAAGACGAATGGTAAAATATATTTATGTTAAATAATTGATACTTGTCGTAATAGGAATGTGGTATACATTGAAATCATTTCGATGGAAAAATTATGGTCACATTCTCATCTAAAAAAACTAGAAGGAAAATGTAAATTATCCAAATGGTTGCGAGAGTTTCTTTTTGCTTCATTATAAGATAATAATGCTTCATATTATTACTTTCTATATTTTTGATACACATGCGCAGTGGAGTGTACGCTCCGTAATATATCGAACGACATAACAGTCTCTTCTCAACCATCGAACGCGATACATAACTAGGTATGAAATATATACTTAGACAAAAAACAACGAATCTATTCTAAATTTAATAAATTTTAATATTTTGTCACATGTTATTCATTCAATTATTTAAAAAACAGATTACAAGTCTTTTTCAACGTTTCCGGTCAACGTAAATGTATATAAACGAAAGAAACATACGATTAATAAAAAAGAAACATATTGAATTATATAACTATTCATTAATCAAATGTATCAAATATATTGTACGTAAACAGCAATATTATATTATATATTTTTTCGAAGTATACAGTTATACACACATCAGAACATTTTAAATAATTATTATATTTCACATATATTAAATAATAATTATAATGCATTTATTTTAATTATGATTAGAATAAGCCACTATAGTAATGATAACAAGCAATTTAAATTTCTTTATTCACTTATCAATATTTCACTCATATTGTTGAATACCAAGGAGATATTTCTTTACTTTTTAATGATTTATCTGTTTATGATATCTTCATTAATATTGCATATAAAATATAAGGAGTAAAAACTAATATATACGTTTATTTATTATTAGTAGCATATATTCAACGAATTTTTTATGCACTTGCGTTACATAACAATGTCAATTTGATATAAAAATTTAACCAACTAAAAATTAATTTTTCTCATTATTATCGCGTAGAACAAATCACCGTGAAGTAGGATACTGCTGTACTCGTCAACTGAAAAGTGGATACTCTATATATTACATGAACGTTAAAGTTCAATTCTTTTCTATTCTGAAAAAAAATATTAATTTTACCGTAGCAAAACCATCCAACGATGCAACGAATACGCTAAAACACGATATAGTAAGATTTATTCTTCCTCTTTGCATGACAAATAATAATAATTTCTGCGTAGACAATGGTGCTGCATACCATAATCCATTATAACTACAATTTTTGAAAATAAATTTAATTGTAAGTTAATAAAAAATTAAAGATATTTTGTTAATTACTGCTAAATTAACTGCATGTTTGAAAGTTTCGGGAAAATAAACACAACATCGGTTTAAAATGAATTTAGAGAATAAATCTATGGGAATATATCACTGATACTACATATCAGTGAGATATATATAGACATACCCTATAAAAAACACAATACTCACGTGGCTTTGAACAAGTTTATTCCATTATTGATTACTACTTGTCCAGAGTAATTAGCGGCAAACAAATAAAGCACATGAGTAAGTATTAATATAGCGAATACAAATGCTTTACTCATATTGTTTGATGTCATTAGTTTAAAAAACTGGAACAGATTGGTATTTAGACAGTAGTTTAAAATGAATTAAATACAATATAAAAAATTCACTTACTAGAAAAAGACTGAAAGTTAAAGAACTAATGCCAACTACGATCAAAATAGCATATGGTATCAGAAAAATAGATGTGATGAGTTCATTAAACCTTTAATGAGAAATTGAATATTAAAGTTATTACATTATTAATCTAAATACTCTATTAGATTTTAACGTATCTTCATTTACGATAAATATTACATGTCCATGCAGGGAATGTACAAAAATATTCTAATCGTACATTTAATATTGTCAATAAGCATTTGATTCAACGTTTTACAAAGATATGATGTCAAATCTAACGAATCAATTACAAATGTTTAATGTAGATTTAACTGTTAAATATTGATTGATTTAAAATTTTATTCAATTTGTAATTTAGAAAGTATTTAACGTTAAAATATATCAATAAGAATGGAATATTAAACGAACGGTAAACTTACGATTATGTAACCTTGAATGTAACGGATAAGAAATGATTTCGTAAATAAAATACTTTAGAAAAAGTTTTATAACAAAAATATTAAAATACTGACTCGACAGCCCTCCGGTGTATAACAACCGCACGTACAATCCTCCGGTGAAGGAGATATTCTTTTGTAGGACTAGGTATCGCTAATATATTCCTCTCAATAGCATTTTCTATTCGATAGCTGTATAAATCTATTAATGTATATTAGAGTTGAAATAAGTGCTCGGCAAGGAACAACAAGTATATTTTATACCTTGCGATTTTAAGTAGTGCACATATATGCATTACATATATCATCATTGTCGTACAAGTGCCCCACACTGTGGTACATCCTATATAGGCGACTAAAAACTCATGTAACATCATAACATGAATATATTTATCCTGACTTACAAAATATTCCGTGATCGTGTAAAGTTGATGGGGCCGTGATTCATTCAATGGTAATATAACATCAAGAATGACAGGTAAATAATATAATATTCCGGCAAAGAATATGCCAATATAACAAAACGCTGAGAAATGTTAAATTTAATTTCAATTCAATTATGTAGGTTATTGTAAAAAAGCGTTGAAATATACATGAAAATATTCTTTGTCTTATTCGTAAAAGAAAATTAATATAAAATGAATAATTTTATGCGTGTCACACTATAGAATATACCATTACAAATGTACGTATTCTCTTTTACCCATCGCAGATATTGTGAAAAATCTCACGTTGCTAGCGTACTTTTCTATAATTTCAATTTCCAATTTATCCTTCAGCGAATTCCAGTCATCTTGGATTTGTTCCAATAGTTGCTTTAACTATTTATTCAATTTTTCTTTATCAATTTATTCTTCGTTTTGAATACATTTTACTTTATAAATATTACAACTAAATGTTCAAATAATATCGGCTTGTCTTGGTGGACTTACACTGTTTGTCTGAATGACAAAAAGGAAATATTTCACAGTGGCAAAAAGAGCAGGTAAGACAAATGCAAGAATATTGAAAAGAAGATCCGTATTATATTGTGTTGTAATAAATACCAGCAACTGGAAACAATATTTAAGATATATATTGATTGCAAATTGTTTCTAAGTGAATATGTTTAACACGTAATAAAATAAGTCTTATTACACGATAAAAGACAAAACAAAATTATTTGAGGAAGTTATATAAAAGATAATTTATTATAAAACTGCTAATAAAACATTGTCATGTATTATATACTAAATAAAAAAGATGTGATATATAAAATGGAAAAAGTATTCCATTAAGTATTCAGGAATTGTTTCTATTCCATCATAACATCACAAAATTTTAGATTTGGTCTACCTGAGCAAGAATAAATGTCAAAAGAATACTAGCAAACAAAATTTTATGTATTTGCGTGAAATATGATTGCTGATACGGCCATAATCCAAGCGTCTTGAGAACTACTCGATTAAGCTTGTAATAGCGTTCCACGATCGTATACATTTCACACAAGAACTACGACACAACTGAATTTACAGTAAGAATTGTCGTATTATTTCTTTTGAATATTTGCGAGTTTATCGATACAAGAGCAGTCATAAGAAAATAATTATGCTATTTTGACATTAAAGCAATATACTTCATATTATAGACAAAGGAAAATTAGGCTGAATTATCTCAATTTGTAATTCAGAGAGATGTCTCTTAAACGTATAGTTTCAATAACTTTTTTGCGCAAACGCAGTCATGAGTTCTATTTCTTAGCAATGGAAAAGGTTTCAGTTTCTTTAGAGACATCATAGGATGCCTTTTTTGTTATCATCGAGTGTATTGTGTAAGTCAAACGCAACACTTTGCTATATATTTGATTCTAAGAAAGTATAAAATATACATAAAAATATATCTAAAAATTATTGGTTTAAGGCAAATCTATAAATGCTTAACTTCGATATGTGTACCCAAAAAATATATATTATTTAAGATGTGTGTATTTATCTAAGAAGAAATAATGTTTCTGTTCTATCGAATTTTTTATATGTTTTTACGCTTTGTTCAGTATAAAAATATGCAACATTTTTCGATAACCAACATCTAACATCATAAATAGTTATGAAACCTTTTCTTATCTCATTCGAGAAAATATTAATTTACATCTTCATTTTAATAGACGTTTACAGTAAAGAATGTGCTCTGCAATGTATTGAACAATGCGTTAGTTTTTTCTTATTCGTTAAACGCTCATGAAACGGTGTATTAATTATACTTCAATAAATTGTAACATTTTCCTATGTTTCTAACGCATAAATAATTACTTTAAATAAAAATTATCCCCGATTAAGTTAAATTGTGTACAAATAAAGATAAAAAGAAAAATATAAGAAATATATAGTTAATAAAAGAGAATTACATATATAATAATCACGAGGTTCTACTGTAGTCTAAATTTCATATTTTGGAATACGGTTGCGGGCCAGACTGACAGACTGCGCGGGCCGGACGTTGGGCGTCCATGATGTAGGGAATCGACAAACTAAGAAAAAAGTCCTTTAGAGATTTGCTCCTTTTTGCTTTCTTTTGGAGAAAATTGCAAAAAATCAGTTTTCATTTTTTCACTTATTTATTACTTATTTACACATGTTGTGCTTCTTTATTGTTCAAAATGTTGGCCTCTTGCAGCAATGCAAGCATTGCATCTAGCACTGACAGCTCGTGTTGCCCGACACAGTTCTAGAGATATTTGGTAAACTGCCTTTGCCTTTAAATTAACAAGAAAAACTGAAAGAAAAGATTTTTATGTAAAATTTCTTTTACATGTATTATACTTCTTTTACATCAAAAAGCACATTTAGTTATACTGATAATTGTTCACATATAGTTTTGAACGAAAAGCTTCAAATTAATACAATAATTTTGTCAGTAAAATAAATTGTTGTTGTTAGTAGAATAAAATTTGTTAATATAATATAAATAATTTGTATCAATGTAATAATTATATTTTACATATTTAAAGACAGATCTTACTACATATGAGTATATTGCGGTTATGAAACAAACATAAAACTGAAGTCCTTTTCGCAAAGCTACTTGATTAATATAT
>NJRP01000123.1:133953-150210 GCA_003063835.1 Aphaenogaster floridana | reverse complement strand
GGGGTTTCCATTTAAGAAATTGAAGGTGACCTTCACATGATCTTCAAACAACTATCCAAGGTCAAACCAATGACACCATCTTATGTCCCCCTCGAATTCACAAAAATTTTGTTTGAAACATTTTTCTTTAAAATGTCGCGTTTACGAAAAAATCGGGTGAAACGGGATTGGTCTGGGACACCCTGTATATTCTGCCACATATAAAAACATTTATTGTTCCTCTTTGCATTATAAATAAATGGTATTAATAAAAACTTAAAATTTTATAAATTTATCTTGCATGTTAAATTCTTACTTTTGTTTTAATATAAAAAATAAAAAATGAATTTTGCTATGATAATTCATTATTGTTATTATAACTTATATAACAATAGTTACTAAATTTCATTGTTTTATAGTCATTAGAGAGACAACATCGATATCAATAACTATCTCTGGAGAATTACATGTAATAATATGTTGCATCACAATTGTAAAAAAATTAACAGCTTGTATACCTTAATTAACAGATTAAGGTATACCTTAATAAAACCGGTTGTATGGCTTAATTAAATAGAACTGAATGTATTAATTAACAATTCATCAAGACATTTTTAATTAATAAATAATTTAATGACAAACGTCGAAGAATTGTAGATTTTAACAGAATTTTTTTACCATATTATATTTATTTCACATTGAAAAGTACATTCAGAGATACCACTATACAAATTAATAATAAATTGTGCAGATATAAATAGAAAGTTTCAGACATAAAATATATAAGATATGTTTTATAACCTAACTAACTTATATCAACATGGACAATTTAATTATCTTACATATCTTATTTGATACATATTTAGAAATTATACTAAGTATACGTGTCTACTAAAATTAGGAGACTTTACAATAATTCAATTTCTTTTTCCTCAAATTATGTAAATAAAAGGATAAATTAATTTGCACTACTGTACATCATAGTGACATAGGACAGCGCAGCATTCACGAGCTAGAAAGAAATTAATTTCTATTACATTTCTATTACACATCTAGTAAGATTTAACTATTTTTTTATTCTTTTTACCGTGGCGAAACTTTCCATCTTTGCTACAAATATAAAACCGATCGTGAGTATGTTCAGTAATAGGAATAATTATAAGATTAAACGAACTTACCTTAAATGAAGTTCGATCTTAATTATGTTCGAGGTCTCGTCCGGATGAATATTTAACTATGTAGTTGTGCCCTGTGCACACCGTGACAACAGAATTCAAATCCGCTGCCTAGAGCAAAATATTCCCGTCAATTAGGCAGCCGGCAGCGCCGCAATAGCTCTTCATACTTTAAAGACCACATATTCGACAAATCGTTGATAATTTTTGGGGAAGGTACGCAAAAAAATACAAGGGGGAGAAGTTCATCCGGACGAGACCTCGAACATAATTAAGATCGAACTTAACTTAAGGTAAGTTCGTTTAATTTTATAATTATATGTAAGAGGTCTCGTCCGGATGGATAATTAACTATGTAGCTGTTTAGAGCTCCATTTGTCGAACACTTTCAGGCAGCAAGAATAACGCACCAGTGTTTTGAAATAAAAGAGGCGTCTACAAAGAATTTCTAATATCAATGAGAATGCTATATTAAGTAGAAATATGTAATGCATGGATACAAAAAATGTGTCTCAAGGGCTTTCACAATTAGGAAGACAAAATAGAGTTTGCAAATTCGTCGGGTTTAACGACCGGCCAATTATAGAATTTTGCGAAAACAGGGGATTCTCCCGACCAACCGGCCGCTTTCTTGATCGCCTCCAATGAGACTTCTTTTCGTGTAGCGAGCGACGTCGCAGCATGTCGGGTATTATGCGCGGTAAACTCGTTATATACTCCGCACATAGCTAACGTCTCTCAAATCCATCTGCTAATGGTTTGAACTCCTACTGCCTTGAATAGGCGTTTAAGAGAGACAACAAGGCATCATACTCTGTAGGACGCAAATCTTTCGTGCGGAGTAAATATAGCTCCAAAATACTCACGATGCAGAGGTCTTTGCGGTCGGGAAAGCGAGAGAATGTGAAGATCGGTTGGGCTCGGCCCGGGACCGTGGTTTTTAATCGGTCAGGTACTCGGATCACTACTCTATCTTTATCACTTAGAGATAACTGAGAGACTTTCACAGCCGCAATGGTTTGGCAACGTTGCCCTGAAGCAAGAACTAGGAGAAGAACTAGCTTTTTAACTAATTTGTCCATAGGTAGAGATTCATGCGGGAATAATTTTCTCAGTTCCGCTATGACGGGGGCCAGGTCCCATATGAAATCATAGCGCGGTTGCTGTGGTTTCAAAGTGCTCGCTCCCTTGCAGAATCGTTTCACCAAGGAGTCGTTTCCGATGCCATTACGTGTCGAGAGAGAGAGACTGTTGACCTCGTAGTGTTTAACGACGAGTAGGTGCCGATACTCTTCATTTCTTGAGCTAGAAATTCTAACTCGCTTGGTCCCGGCGTATATAGAGGTTAACAATGTTCCTGGCAAAAAGTGGCACCAAGCCCGAAGTGGGCGGGTGTACTGTTTCACCGTTGCAAGGTTTAGCGATGCTAAGAGAGCGTTCAACGCTGCTTCCGGTGCCTGGTGGATCCTAAATACTTTCCTGATAATTTCGCTGTTACCAGGAAAAAGGTCCTACATGCCGGATGTAAGGACCTAAGGGGAGCAGAAAGTAAGTTATCCGCAAGAGGCAAGATCAATGGATCGTCTAGTAATCGATAAAAGAGTGGGAACCAAGGTTGTGAGGGCCACCATGGCACCAAAACTACCACTTCTGCCTTTTCGTCTGCAATTTTCCGTAATACACGGAAACGAGGATAAACGGTAGAAATGCATAAAAATAAATATCTTTCTAGGAAACAGTGAAGGCGTCTACTGTCAATGATCCCTGATCTGGAAACCAAGAGATGTATCGATCGCATTTTGCACTTAAGTTCAATGCGAAGAGATTGATTTCAAAAGGCCCAAACTTATTTGCAATAGAAACAAAAGCAACCTCTTAAAGAGCCCATTCAGTGTCCGTGTCCGTTTTTCTGGACTCGCTGTCTGCGAGTACATTGTTTATCGAGACGATGTATGAAGCGAACACAAGGGTGTTTATTTCTTCACACCATTGTCAAACCTTCTTTCGCGAGAGCGGAGAGGTGTGGATGTTGAACTGAGCCAAATCGATTAATATATGCGAGAGCTGTGGTATTGTCGAGCCGAAGAAAAACTTTGCAATTCTGCAAGCCTGAAGAAAAGCACTTCAAGGCATAAAATGCAACTCCCAGCTCTAGAACATTTATATGCAATATTTTCTCTTCGTCTGACCACCACCCATGTGTACGACGAGCGCCGCATGTGGCACCCCAGCCGGTCAACGATGCATTTGAAAAAATTTTGCATTTATAAGACCCCGTACAGATAACGTAGGTTTAGTCCCGGTTAAAAAAAATTCGCTTCCACCATTTAAAATCGTCTTGTAGGGACAAAGAGAGCTGCAGTTTAGCGGAATAAGATCCGGCCGAGCGAGACAGAGCTCGTAGTTTCTCCCTCTCGAAATCCCTCGTATAGAGGAGCCCGTACCTGGCCGTAACTGAGATGAGTGAGACAATAAGGCTTGCAAATTCTCGAATAGAGCAGCTAGATTTCTGCGAAAAAACGTTAACTTTCTCCAAAAGTTTCTCTCGACGATCCTCCGGAATAGCGATAGACTGTTGCTCTGCATCAAACACAAAACCAAGGAACTTCTGCCAGCCGGCTTCAACTCGAATTTCTTGAAATTCACAAGAAAGCCTAGAGAAAATAACAACGCTAAGTGAGCCCTCACATTATCTTCACATTCCGATTTGGAGGGGCTGAGCAGAAGAAATTCATCCAGGTACACGACTGATTGTTAGCCTTTTCCTCGAAGCAATGAGACCACTGGACGAATGATTTTCGTGAAAATAAAAGGTGCTGTGGGGAGACCAAAAGGAAGTACAGAAAATTCGTAGTTTTCCCACGCCTAAAAACGTAAATATTTTCTGTAAGCCGGGTCAATTGAATACCAGAAAATATACGTCCTCTAAATCTAGAGTTGCCATTTTTGAGCCTGGGAGCATAAGGCGCACCGCCGTTCTCCAATCCTCCAACTTGAAATAGGGAGGATCCATATACGAGTTTAAATCTTTAAATCTTTAACCTCATGCTTCCGGAAGATTTCTCAACTAGAAAAAAAGAAGGATAAAAATTGTTCTAGTAAAGGTTCCACCGCCATGATAGTGCCCTTGTCGAGCAAATGTAACACTTCCTTGTCACAAAGCTTTGAGGTCTTGGCTGAAAATATCAGTTCCAGGAGACGAGGTCTCATCGGAGGAAATTGAGAAAAGGATATCCTCAAACAGCGTTCAAGATTACCGGGTCTGACGTCACATCCTCCCAGACCTGAATGAAATTAGTGAATCGTCCTGCTGAACCTACCGAGTTTATCGTCGTCGAGGGCGGGAGTGAGATCTCCGAGTCCGGCTCTTGATTTGACACACTTCTGCTCGGTGAGCTGACAATTTTCGCTGAGCAGGGGCTTTCACATTTCCCACCGTCTGAATTGGCTGTTGCTTCTGTGTTAATCTTTTTTTACATTAACTTTACGAGAAAAGATCCTGATTTAGTCGAGAACCACTTCTTTATCCATGTCCATTCTTTTAATGTCACAGAGGTTGTAAATTTTCTCAAATGTGTTTGGATAAATGGAATTATACTTCGTCCCCAATGGGATTTGCATTTTCTCCCTTCTCATCCTTTCCTTCAACTCCTACTCTTTGCCCGTTTGGACCAACATCTTAACGTCTCTTCCGAAAGACGGAGCCCAGTTTTACCTACCTCAATCCTCTTCCCGGCAGGGAGCGCAGTGTCGGAAAATAATAATATCCATGTTTACCTGATCTAGTGGACTCGAACCTGGTATTACAGATTACGAGTCTGGCGCTCTACCACTAGACCACACTGCCGCCTCAGATGAAGTAGTAATTGTGTTCGAGTCTCGTCTCCAAGCTCCTTGCGGACTGCGTCGCGAAATGACTCGAAAATTGCAGGGAATAAAGTTGTATATTTCCGTGGACTCGGTGTTTGGTCCAAATAGCTCGTCAGCTACCGACGTCGGTGCCAGGGTGTCCGTTGCCTCTAGTACGACTGGATCAAAAAAGGTTACGGACTCACCGGGAAAAACGTCCGGGATTGGTTCTGAAAAGATAGGACAGCATTGAGCCAACGCGAAGGAACAGTCGGTTATGCCCCTCTTTGCCAATTTTCCACCTGAGCGCAGAGAAAAGGGTCGATGAGGAGACATACCTGAATCAAAGCCCTGGTTTTGAGGAACCGTCGGTCCTTCTGTTTGAGGCTGCTGCATCCTAACCTCTAACTCGTCGAGGCGACGCACCTGTCTCTCAATTAAATCAATAATTTTTTCGAGAATCTAGTTCTCTACCACCGTGGTCACCCTGTGTGATGAAATTGATGCTTTAGATGACCTTTCACGTGAACTATAACGCGAAGATTCTCGAGGCCGGCGATTTTTTCCGCAAATTTCGGGATCTGTCCCGCGACCGTGAGCGATATTTTCGTGATCGCTTCCTACTGGGGAAGGTAGAACTCTACGAGACCACCCAGTCATATCGCAAACAATAAAACACAATGTGCAAAACACTGAAATAAATTTTCCAACAGGATGTCTTGACTACAACAGAAAACACAATGAAAAGCCATCGCGGCGATGCCGGCTGCGCCCCCTAATTGGCGGGAATCTTTCGCTCTAGGCAGCGGATTTGAATTCTGTTGTCACGATGTACACAGGGCACGACTATATAGTTAATTATTCATCCGGACGAGACCTGTTACATAAATCTCATAATAACTTTATTTGCTTACATTAAATTACAAAAATGTTTAGCAATGTCAAAACAGATGGCTACAATAATTGCTCATAATGACTACCAACTTTGATGTAAGCATTACACGAAGCATGTTCTGGTACTCTTTCAAAAATGTTAGACGTCATTTGGATTTCTTGCGTTGCGACCAGGATGCGTGCTACCAAATCTTCCTCCGACTCGACAGGGGTCTCATAAACCAGGCTCTTCATGTGGCCCCATAGGAAAAAGTCTAGTGAATTATTCCTATTACTGAACATACCAACAGTTCCAGTCTGCAGCTCACAAACGGTGCGTTTCCGGACATGAGTTTCTTATTAAAAGTTGGTCTACTTTGAACCCTCTAGAAGTTGTAACAGGTATTCATTTACACCCTGTATATCATAAATCGATTTGATAAATTTATTCGGTTATGTATGTGGTAATTAGCTCTTTGTCTCGAGTTAGTGAAAACTTTATTATGAGAAGGGTATAAGTAATTACTGCAAATAAATATATAAAAAATTAAATAATTATTATTTTTCAATTCATTTAAAACATTTTTTGTCAGTTTGGTATTGACTAGACCTAACGTCCCTGGACTGGTACTTTCTTTGGGGGCATATGAAGTCAATAGTTTGCAGAACAATCTCGCAATAGGGATGAACTTGTGAACAGAATTACGAATGCGGCAACGCAAACAAGAAATTCTCCTGGAATGGTGGAGCGAGTTGTTAGATCACTTTTACGCAGGGCAAGACTTTGTATTGAATCTGCAGGAGACAATTTTGAACAGAATTTGTAATACATTTGTAAATAAACAAGTTAAATTAAATGTCATTTTTCTTTCCTTTTTCAAATATTTACATCAACTTTCAATGGTTGTAGTTCTGTTAGGAAGCATTTACGGACGTATGTTTATTAAACAATTTCAACTCTAAATGATTTCAATAACACGCCCTTAAGGCTTAATGTATGGATCTCGAGTCATGGAACACTCTGTATAATTCAATAATGTAATTATAACTTGTAAAGCATTAATTATTAAATTTCATTGTTTCATGGTCATTATAGAGACAACATCGATATCAATAACTATCTCTGAAAAATTACATGTAATAATACATTGCATCACAATTGTAAAAAATTAACAGCTGATTGTATACCTTAATTAAATAGAATTGAATGTATTAATTATAACAATTCCTCAAGATATTTTTAATTAATAAATAATTTAATGACAAAGGTCGAAGAATAGTAGATTTTAACAGAATTTTTTGTATATATATATATATATACTACATTATATTTATTTCACATTGAGAAGCACATTCAGAGATACCACTATACAAATTAATAATAAATCGTGCAGATATAAATAGAACGTTTCAGACATAAAATATATAACATGTGATATTAAGAATAAGACCGATGATATTACACAAATATAAATATGAAAGAAAGCCCATATCGGTCGCGGCGGATCTTGGTGCCTAATAATAATTATTTTGTGAATATTCCCGCTCATGCAGGATTGATGGGAGATTCAGGTTCGAATCCTGGTTGAGGTGTTATTTTTCGCAATAAGTCCTTTACAGTTTTTTCGGGAATGGGGGATCTTATAGATGCTAATGAGCATCAAAAATTATTAAATTGCTCGTCAATTTAATATGTGAATTAATTATTCCGGCTTCATGTAAGGACTGTGTTTCAAGACCGACGAATATGCGGTGCGCAGTTCGCATGAGCGGGAATATTCACAAAATAATTATTATTAGGCACCAAGATCCGCCGCAAGCGATATGGGCTTTATTTCATATTTATATTTATATAACATATGTTTTATAAGTACCAACCTAACTAACTTATATCAACATAGACAATTTAATTATCTTACGTATCTCATTTGATACATTTAGAAATGATACTAAGTACACGTGTCTACTAAAATTAGGAGAATTTAAAATATAATTCAATTTCTTTTTCCTTAAATTATGTAAATATGTAAAGAATAAATTAATTTGCGCTACTGTACATCACAGTGACATAGGACATCGCAGCATTCACGAGCTAGAAAGAAATTTATTTCTATTACATTTCTATTACACATCTAGTAAGATTCAACTACTTTATTATTCTTCTTACCGTGGCAAAACTTTCCATCTTTACTACAAATACAAAGCCGAGCGTGAGATTAAAATCTTTGCCAGTTTTTTGCATTAAGAATAAAATTAGTTTTTGCGATGACACAGGCATTAAATACCAAGATGTACAGTATCTAAAAATTTTATAAGAATCTTATTTCATATAAGAAATGCGGAAAAATTTATATTGGGACGATCGAAAAATAAATTTCATGAAAAGTGGATGGAATCTTAATGCTTAAAAATTCCTATTTAGTTATTTTTTATTTGCATTCTTTACCTGAGAATAAAAGAATTATGTATATTCACTATTTCTAAAAATATATGTGCAAGATGGTTAGCTTAGAATTTTAGATTTTTGGAATTTAGAAAGCCAAAAATAATAATTTTGAAACATTTATTTTACGATTACTGCGTAATAAAAAACTAGTTACTTACAATAATTTAAAAAGTTCGCTATTGGAATCGATAACCTTCTGTCCAATATAATTCATTACAAACATGTAACTTAAAAGACCAAATATAAGAATAACATGCATTACTGCACTTTCCATGTCTTTTGACATCGTTGCCGCTTCAACGAACTGTGTGCAAGAAATAATTTACTGATATTAATATCGTAAATTTAATTAGATTACTACAACAAATTTATGTTTAATGTATAATTTATTATACATTTCATTTGATATTTTACTTACCCCGTACAAATTTATGCTTAACGAAATTACTCCCAAAGCAGCTATGATGCAATATGGTATATTAAACGCTGATATGAAAATATTGCAAAATCTTTAAAACGACAAAAATATTAAATGAAAGAAAATCATAAACGAAGAAGTTATTATACAATTAATAACAGACAATATTTGTGAAATTCTTATGAATAGTTATTCTCTTATCAACAGAAATTAGAGTAGTCTAAAAAAAAGTTACATATCTCTAGGATACAGGCATCCGTACACCCTGTATCACGTAGCCTATTTGAATCTTTTATATGTTTTTTAATGTCTTTATATTTGAGAAAGCATCATAATAAGATAACTAATAGAAATAACTATGAAGATAATATTTTTTTTACAACATTGTAGTTACAAAGAAATGCGATATACTAACTCCATAGCCCTACGATGTGCGATTACGGCATACATTATCCTTTTATAAATTGCATATTCCTTCTCGGGACTTGGTATATGCAATATGCTATCATCGATAAAGTTTTCTATTCGATGACTGCAATATTTGTAACTTTAATTCGTGATCAACACATATTAAATCGATGATATAATTTGACTAGTACCTGGTAATTTTGAACATTCCGAAAGAATGACAATTAAATACTAATACTTGTGATAGCGTCGTACATGCAATTAATGCACCTATTGAAATAATCAGGCATTCATGTAGTACTTTAGTTAAGAAGTACTTATCATCAGAAACAAAATATTCCGCCATAACAATAAGTTTACGTGGTCGTGGTTCATCCAATGGTAAAACAACATCAAGAATATATGGAAGAAACTGGATGATCATTGCAACGATTATTATAAAATCGACGCATACTGTAAAACGTATAAATAAAAAACTTTTACACGCAATAGTTATAAATAATTTAATTAAATAATTATTATATATAATTATTCATTTGTATACTTTTTATGAATAATATTTATTTTGTGAGCACTATATTATTGTATTTCCATAAACAAAAGGTATTTTGTATTTGGAAATAATAAAGTAAATCTATTCATTCTTTAAATATTTATTAAGATGCATTTGCTCTGGAGAACATTCTTAATAGAATACGTATTTTAATTTCACATTAAACAGCAGTTTACAGACAATTCTTTCATAAATATTAAAAATTAAAGATAAAATAAATTACTAGTACAGTAGTAAATAATGTTAAGAAACATTATTTAGACATTATTTATTTCAGAATTCTATTTTTATACTATATTATAGATATAAAACTGATATAAAACTGAATATTAAAAAAGTAATGTTTTCTTACGGAATGAAATGATAGCACAAATTTGACTATAATAAGCATGTTTCTGTATAATCTTGCTTTCTAACTTATTTTGTATTAGACTCCAGTCCTCTTGAATACGATAATGCATATTTTGTATCTGTCATTATAAAGTTAATTAGTTTAATTAACATTTATTGAATGTAACTTTGCAAGTAAAATTTTTAATCATCGTTTGTGGAAATAGACTTATTGTTACAAGTAACTTACAGATTTTGCCTGCAAGATAAAACTGCAGTACTTTATTGTAATTATTACAATGGGGAAACTGCGCGATATAATTATAATGAAGAGAGACTTATTATATCTCATTGTAATAAAAAGTGAAAACTAGAAACAATAAATATAATGATCGCAATAGATTATAATAAAAGTGTATTACGTTGTAAAAGGAATAAGCATTTTGACATCGATTTCACTCATTATAATAATTGTAATATGCTTTACTCTTTAAAAATTATTATATTAAAGAATAATTCATGCAAACTCATTTTTAAAAATATTATTTGACTTTTTTAAAATAATCACAAATTATATTGCGTTTTGATGATGCTACAAATGAATGAATTGTTACCTGCATGCCAATATATGTGACAATTAAAATAATTATTAACAACCGCTGCAATAATACAAGCCGTGATCTATCATGAGGCCAAATACCTAATAACTTTAAAAAGACTTTATTGATTGAATAATAATGTTCTTCGATTCGATGCATGATAGACTGAAGACAAACTGAGACTGAACAGCGTAGTTTCGAAGCGCGTATTACTTCTACATTGTTCATATCTTTCTACTCCTCTTCTTTTAAATTCCCCGAGAAACAAATAACAGTAAATATTCTTAGTGAATATTTAATACTTATCAAAATGTGTTTGCAACATAAAAAAATTACGATATAAGAAAAATTATATATAAAGAGATCGATCTTTCTCGAACATTACGAGAAATAAGAAACAAGAAGAAAACGCCAATTATTTAAATTGGTTCAAAATTGTCTCTTTATTCCGAGATAATATTATCCTATATTTTCACTTCCTTTATTTCTGAAGCACATGCGCAGTGGTGAGTTCTCTACGATGTATCAAATGACTTATCAGTTTCTTTTCAACCACTGAAACTTACGCTCGTCGAATATAGTTACGGAATGATAAATTTGGTTTGAAGTTTATCAAGTTTTATTGTGTCGCGCGTTTCTATGGTTTCAATTAAATATAGACTCCAAGCCATATTTACATATTTGAAACCAATATATTTGTATCAGATAAATACAGAAAACAAATATACGATTAATGATAGAGATATTTGGATTATATATCTTAGTCAATGTATATAATCGATTGCATATTATAACGATTAGACACATATTTCCTGAGCAACACAGTTTTCAAAAAGAATAGGCCAAATGTCGATCAACCGCGGATCTTGATGCGTAATAATAATTTTTGTGAATTCCTTGTTCATGCAAACTGCGCGCCGCATATTCGTCGGTCTTGAAACACAATCCTTACATGTAGCCGGAATTAATTCACATGTTAAATTGACGAGCAATTCAATAGATTTGATGCTACAAGCATCTATAAGATCCCCCCTTTCCCGAAAAACTGTAAAGAAATTATTGCAAAAAATAACACCTCAACCAGGATTCGAACCTGGATCTCCCATCAATCCGTGCGGGCGTCCTACCAATTCGACCATCGAGGCATATGGTGATATTCTTCGCAATAACAAATATATATGTTAGATAAACATCAAGTTTCAGGCGACGTATTTTAAATAATACTAAGATTAGGACCGACGAAATTGTTAAATATAAATGAGAATAGGCCAAATGTCGATCAACCGCGGATCTTGATGCGTAATAATAATTTTTGTGATTATTACGTATCAAGATCCGCGGTTGACCGACATTTGGCCTGTTCTTATTTATATTTGACAATTTCGTCGGTCCTAATCTTAGTATTATTTGAAAAAGAAATTTGAAATAATTATTTAATAGCTTATTCGCGAGTAAAATAAACAGCTTCGATGTTTCATGTTTGAATGTGATTCCAAACGGTCGTCGCTCGTGCTCCAGCAGGCGCCAGCAGCCGATCGCTCGATCGTTAGCCGATGCCTCGGCGTGAATTCCGCCGCGGGTTTCCACACGACGTTGGTTTATTAATCAACTCAGTTCTTTCATGGAAAGATTTATTATAGGCGGCCTTGTGAATCCATTGGATTAACCGCGGTCAGTCTTACAAAAATTATCGCTCGCTGCTTACGATTGTCGTATATGTATCTCAGAAAATATGTTATACGTTCGGTTACTTTAGACGCAGTGTCGATCGCTCGCCTTCTCTCCCGCGATCTACCCTCGATCATCCCACCATCATGATTTTCCGAAGGATATCAAACGCCACGATTAGACCCGAAATTCGACAGCACTCAGGGCTCCACGCGACGCGGAGCCCAATTATTACTTATATTACCAGCGTGTCCAACGCTACCGAACAATGTTAATCACTTATAATATAAATTCTATGATAAACAAGATTTTCAGACTTATATATTCATTTACCTATATTTAATTGCACTGCTAAATTTGATTAGATAGTATGCTTTCTTTTCCAGTAGTATAATCGAAGTGCTAATGTTTTGGTTAAAACGAACTTAGTATGCAATATATTCGACAAAATTTTCAATAGATGTTTTATATATCTATATTAATTTGATAAACATTTGTCTAACTGATAATAAATTTTCTTTCGTTATCTTGTAGAATAAATGACTGTAAAGTAAGACACTGCCATACTTGTAAGCTGAAAATGACTCACAAGGAGATGGCAAGAAGTGCGAAATGAGATTTGAGATGAGCCATAGTTCATTCGAAAGGGGAGGTTGCGTGTATAAACAGTGTAAAAGGGTTTGAGTAAATGGACTTTTGTTTATGAGATATTTGCAATTAAAGTTGGGCGTGCAGATTGGAACTGTTGGTATGTTCAGCAATAGGAATAATTCTCATAATAACTTTATTTGCTTACATTACATTACAAAAATGTTTAACAATGTCAAAACAGATGGCTACACGGAAAAAAAGAATGTTTATGCCAACCAGATTCTGGTTGGCACAATCATTCTTTTTTTTCCGTGTACAATAATTGCTCATAATGACGACCACTTCGATATAAGCATTGCACCTGCAAAGCATGTTCTGGTACACTATTTCAAAAATGTTAGGCGTCATTTGGATTTCTTGCGCTGCGGCCAGCATGCGTGCTACCAAATCTTCCTCCGACTCGACGGGGGTCTCGTAAACCTTCATGTGGCTCTTCATGTGGCCCCACAGGAAAAAGTCTAGCGAATTATTCCTATTACTGAACATACCAACTGTTCCAGTCTGCAGCAAATGGTGCGTTTCTGGACATGAGTTCCTTATTAAAAGTTAGTCTACTTTGAACCCCCTAGAAGTTGTAATAGGTATTCATTTACACCCTGTATATCATAAATCAATTTGATTTTATTCGGTTATGTACGTGATAATTAGCTCTTTGTCACGAGTTAGTGAAAACTACATATTATGAGAAGGGTATAAGTAATTACTGCAAGTAAATATATACAAAATTAAATAAATATTATTTTTCAATTCGGACATTTGAAGAATAGAAGAATTAAGAAATAAAATCAACTCTTAGAAAAACTTTTAGAAAATAATATGAATATTAGCAACTAAATGGTATATTAATAAAAACATAAAACTTTATAAATTTATCTTGTATGTTAAATTCTTACTTTATATTTTGATATAAGAAATAAGAAATGAATTTTGCTATGATATACAGAATGTCCCATGACTCGAGGTCCATACCACGGTCGTATACATAGGTCCGGAAACTCCTATGGAGGGGGTAGGTCGGTTATTGAAGCCATTAATCGTTTGTCTCTTGGCCATGAGAGTCGCTGCGGTAGGGTAGTAGACAGAGATAGAAATATACTCGCTCTCTGTCTCTCTCCCTAACATAAGTAAAGTATTCTTTTTAGGTGATATGCAACTGAAGGGGAAGAGTTTTAGATTAGTAATAAATATAGATATCGGATATTTTATGCAGATTGGTGGTAAAGAGCAGTTAATAACTAAAATTCATGTTACTTATATCAGCCTCGTTAAAATGCTTCTCGCAAACAACGTGTGTCAGTTTCAGTGTAACAATGCCTGGAATAGCTGCTACCCATTGTTTGTACTGATCGCACTCAGAGAAAAAAGTCGTATCAGCAACTAGAAATTTGTGGACAAATAGCGCCTCAATTATGTGCTATAAAGTTGCAGTAACAACAACAAATAAGTTATATAAACTAAGCAAACGTAGTAATATTAACCATTTATAATAAATCGTTGGATAAACTACATATTTGTCTAAACATTTGTCTAAACTGGAAAAATGTTGTTGTCATATCTCACTTGTATTATGAAGTCTATATAACTGTGTAATTATAGTTGAGTCGCTATTTCACTATCAATTAATAGTTCACAAATGTAGTTAGCGTGACTATATTTTTATAGTATTTAGTACTACTTTAGTTCCTATTACTTCGTAAAACTAGTTGCAACTACTTAAATTTCAGAGTTGCCAGAACTATTTCGTTTTCTCTCAGTGCGGCGTCTTTTGGTACGCGAAATACTGAGTTTTTCAGAATACCCAGTCTTGCAATTCGGCACGACGCACGACTTAGTCATTTTTAAACGTCACTTTAATAATGATAAAATATCTTCTTTTTTTTGTACGGGAGAGAGACAGAGAGCGAGTATATTTCTATCTCTGTCTACTACCCTACCGCAGCGACTCTTGTGGCCAAGAGACAAACGATTATTAGCTTCAATAAGCGACCTACCCCCATCACTGAAAATTGAGCGAGTTTCCTGACCTGTATGTAAGACCGTGGTCCATACATTAAGGGCGTGTTATTGAAGTCATTTAGAGTTGAAATTGTTTAATAAACATATGTTTGTGTAAATGTTTCCTAACAGAACTACAACCATTGAAAGTTAATGTGAATATTTGAAACATTTTCTGTCAGTCTGGTATTGACTAGACCTAACACCCCTGGATTACTTTCTTTGGGGGCTATGAAGTCAATAGTTTATGCAGAACAATCTCACAATAGGGATGAACTTGTGAACAGAATTGTGGATTCGGCAACGCAAATAAGAAATTCTCCTGGAATGGTGGAGCGAGTTGTTAGATCACTTTTACGCGGGGCAAGACTTTGTATTGAATCTGCAGGAGATAATTTTGAACAGAATTTGTAATACATTTGTAAATAAACAAGTTAAATTAAATGTCTTTTTTTCTTTCCTTTTTCAAATATTCACATCAACTTTCAATGGTTGTAGTTTTGTTAGGAAGCATTTACGGACGTATGTTTATTAAACAATTTCAATTCTAAATGACTTCATTAACACGCCCTTAATGTATGGACCTTGAATCATGAGACACCCTGTATAATTCAATATTGTCATTATAACTATGAAGCATTAATTTCTAAATTTCATTGTTTCATGGTCATTAGAGATAATATCGATATAAATAACTATCTCTGAAGAATTGCATGTAATAATAAATTGCATCACAATTGTAAAAAATTAACAGCTGATTGTATACCTTAATTAAATAGAACTGAATGTATGTTAACTAACAATTCACCAACATATTTTAATTTAATAAATAATTTAATGACAAAGGTCGAAGAATAGTAGATTTTAACAGAATTTTTGTGCTACATTACATTTATTTCACATTGAGAAGCACATTTAGAGATACCACTATACAAATTAATAATAAAGAATGCAGATGTAAATAGAAAGTTTCAGACATAAAATATATAAAACATGTTTTATAAGTTCCAACCTAACTAACTTATATTAACATGGACAATTTAATTATCTTACGTATCTTATTTGATACGTTTTTAGAAATTATACTAAAATTATAAGTATATGTGTCTACTAAAATTAGGAGAATTTAAAATATAATTCAATTTCTTTTTCCTCAAATTATGTGAATAAAAGGATAAATTAATTTGCGCTATTGTACAACACAGTGACATAGGACAGCGCAGCATTCACGAGCTAGAAAGAAATTTATTTCTATTACATTTCTATTACACATCTAGTAAGATTCAACTACTTTATTATTCTTCTTACCGTGG